>CM030374.1:25714174-25750578 GCA_003604175.2 Clonorchis sinensis
AAGTTCATAGAATTTCATAGAATTTCGCAGTTGAACTGCAAAGTAGATGTCTGTGGAATGAAACACTCATCCCAGAATGTGCCAAGAGAAGCCCGACATTAAATACAAGCCACTGTTTTAACAGGCCACTCATTTTGGCGAGAATTTTGTCGTGTAAATGAAACCAGTCTGTGCTGAAAAGCGGAGGAGCACTGTACAGCTTACTGGGTACCGTCAGCAATACGCATCTTAGAGAAACTCCAGGGAGCAGCGAACCAGCGACCTCTTTGTCAGTAGTTTGAACACTTAACCGTTCGGTCAGCAGTGTGATTAACTCACATGTATATATGATACAGCGGAGCTCATCCTTCACTCACGGGATACACATCACCTAGTTACACGTGTTGACGTCGTGTAACGGCTTCGCGGGAGTTTCACTAATAAGGGGAAACTTATTATTTCTCTGAGCTGCTTATAGCTTGTCAGTAGTGTGAATATTTGAGAGTTTAAGGGGGTTCAGCAAGCCTCTGCTCAAGACAGAACTTACCAAACCGAATGGATTGGGACGGAATTCTAAAACTGGTAAGCTTTGAACAGCGTCCCTTCACGAGGAGGTGTTAAATATATTTCACATAAAACAAGAGGGAACGCAACGCTGATTAAACCAACAAAAATATTATAAGTTTGACTTAATCATTGGGTCCAAAATATGAGTCAAAACGCCCCATACAATTGCTAGACACCTGCGAGTACTTTCCACCTAACTAAGTGCACGTGCAGTCATGATACAAAGATCGGACCATTCCCAAGTCGGAGGTAGTTGATGCAGAAAGAAAGGTGGAGTAGAACGAACATAGAAAGCCCTGTACGGTTGTCCCATTCCTCTATACCATGAACCCAAAAAGCTTCTCTCTTTTTCATAAACGTCACCGGTGCGTGCAACATGAAGCCCGCTCTATGCGCGCAAATCGCGTATTGTGCGAACGACCTCAGCAGTCTAGCCAACTGCAACGAGTCCACTGAGATAGGGCTCACTGAAACTCGGTCAAGCGATGGTAAGTGTTAGCTAGAACGGGAGTAGCTGCAGGCTGACTTGGAAATCTTTGAGAAGGCGTGGTATGGTTTTCAGTGGAGACCATACCCGCTGCTTCCATAAATGTGTGTGTGCGTGTGTGTCGAAACGAACCGGGTATTGACCGCGGCATCGTGTCAGACGAGTATGATCGTTGAGTAACCACTGCTTTGCACCTCCCCCTCTCCGCCGTCTGCGAGACTAAGCCACTGACAGTGAGCGTGCCCCCCTGGCATCCGAAGTTGGCACCAATATAAACAGACTAGAACTTCATGAGTGAGTTCAAAGACATTCTACAATATGCCTCATTCAATAAATTATATGAGTGATTGTTGTTTACTCCACGTTTTACTCAGGTTTTTCTAAGCAATAGCTCTCAGAAGACATCTAATTTTCTCAGGCGTCCAGTAGAAAGTAATCCTGTGCTGAATTTTTGGTGTACTCTTTTTGGTAACATGAAGGACACGGGAAATTTGCGTGTTTGAGAATGAGGACGATAATGTGGACATTGATGATTCATATTTCAGGACCGCGGGAAGCGAACTGATTTTGTATTGCTAAAGTTTACGGCAAATTATCGACTTTAGTGTCAGTCATCCTAGTTTGGCTAGGGCTTAGCTCGCATGCTTGCTTGTAAATATGCCTAGTGTCGTGCTCATGTTATGATATGTATATAATTTAATGTTATATTCGTATTAACTTCGTGATAGCCACAGTTCACCGAGCTTGGCATTTAGCGAGCTAGTGTTTTATCACCAACTAAGGAGATATCGTCACAAGCGCACCGATCATATCTTGTAGATTGCGAGTGAAACATTTTCAAGTAAACTGACGAGCTTGGGGAACCGATCAACGGCCATACGCTTCCCCTTGAATTGGGCAAACTGCGAGATGAAGGACGTTTGACTTCCTAGAAAAGATTGGTCCCCGCGACTCCATCTGCGGTTGATTAGAAACATTGCAGAAAATGGCGGCTGGTCAAAGTCAGTGGGGTAGACGTTGTCAGACCGAAAACAAATGTGTTAGTAAAGCTGAAAATGTCGGAACCTGTTTGAAAAATGCAGAAATCCCAATGTTTGCGGAAAATACAAACTCCAACATGTGCCTGAACATCAGTTCTGTTTTTTCATGGCATCGTTACCCTCCCTCTTTTGACAAAGTTTGCTCCTAAGTGTTCAATCCGTCTGTACGAGAAGCAAAGTACTTTTCCCTAAGTTGCGTGTACTTTTAAAATGCAAAGGGTCCTTACCATTTGAATCACGTATTTTAAAGCTGAGATGTCTAATGGGGAGAGAGACTTGTGATTCGGTGCATACCCGTGGAGACAGACAGCATGAAATTACTCCAAACAAAAACCCTACATCTCCGATTCGTTCAACCCTTCATCCAGGGTTGCATTCAGCTGCAACTAACCCAGGAGATTTATTGGGTCAAGGCGGTCGCGGGATTTGTGAAATCCACGTTCACATCCTTCTCGTCTACAACAAAACGGGGCTTGGTAGTGGACTCAAGTTCTGCTCTTATTAGCACTCGATAGCAGTTTACATCCCTGGACTTGAACGGCGGACATCTGACATGCGAGTCGAGTGTGGTACCACTATTTTACCAGCGAACGCTTGACGTATCCAAAGTATCTGAGTTATTTAGGCAAAGTCCGAAACCCACATTCTTCCCAGGTGAATAAGTTTGTTTTTTTTTCGTTCGAGCTGAGCCATATGCAGTTTTTCTGCGTGCCACAAAAGAGTCGGTTCAAGCGTGCAATAGTAGGTACACGCCGTTAGGACGAGTGTCCCTCTCGAAGCTGTTCGTAGGCCCCCCTCTTGATGTTACTGGTATGCATGGAATGCTGAAGTTGTACCGCGATTTGTATACGTTTTAACATATCCGGTTTGTTTGAGCGTCACTCAGGATGAACTGGCAACATTCGTTTTGATTGGCTGATACAATATCACTGAATTTCGAATATATAGGCACACGTGACTAATTGCCTTAGTTTAACAGGATCCTTGGTGGTTGAGGTACGTGTGGTCATGATTTTTTCACGGTGTAATTTGCGGGAAGAAAGAGCTCGTTTCTCGACAACTTTGGTGTTCAGTCCTTTATACATTACTTAGGTGAAGACTCCTTAGTACTCGGCAGTACTTGGTACGTCTTTGAAACTGCACGTCACCATTGCCTCCTCTGATATCGGCTAGTGTTTCCAACTGGACGATCTTTGAGTTCAAGGCATTTGACGTCCCGATCACCTGCTTAGGCAGCTGTTGTGGCTTACGCGAACCATTTGGAGAGTGAACGCTCTGCTTGTACCTGTTACCCCCTAGTGACGCACGCAAGATCATCTAAGGTGCCGCTTTCAATGTGTCACAAGGAATATATTCTACAGTTTTCCCTCAAAAAGTCCCAACTCAGGATTTCGGGAATGTAGAACAACCACTGTCGACGAGCCTTCACAGTATGTTGTGGGCGGCAGCTGAGTGAAAAGACAAGCAATCAGCAGCAGAGGTATAAGTGTTTTACGGTATTACGCGTAGTCGGATTTTTAACAGACTGCGGCCGTACAAGTAAAAAAGGTATGACAACTGCCCTGAATGCGCGAACTGGGATAGTCGACGTCTCAGTAAGTTGACAGATCAGTGTACAAAGGGTTCTTGTTTTCAGGACCAACAAAAGACCGAGTGTTCTTGGACAAACGACTAGTCTACTCCATTGGCTTCCCAAGTAGAGCGTAGCCAAACTGTGTGATGCAACTGCCTCTGAAGCACGAAATGGATGAAGCCAGTCTTCATTGGTTTTCAGACGGTGATCGTCCGGGGATAGTCAGCGGGGAATGTAGCGAGGACGGTTATTTTAATTTTGGGGTTTATCGATCCACTCCAATCTTCTATATTTGGGGAATCAACGATTTTTGCATATAACTCACGGATGCACGTAGTGGCTTACGACTAGTTGTACGGGAACTATGAAACGGCCTATTGGCGGAAGGCAGACAGTGTAGTTGGCGGACTCACGTCCGTCCGTCGTCATGGCGATACAGTTGCGAATATGACTCTCCGAATTCAAGGATATACCTGTCGAGAAACTTTAAAGTTTTCCCCATGTTCTTGCCTACAAATATTCTTATAGCCAAATTGGCTGACAGTTTCGCGTCACGTAATGATGTGAGTGGACGGGGGGCAGTAATAATGCGTCCTTCAGATGACAAAAACAACACTCATCCTTGGAAATCGCTCCCGATTTGACGAGAGGACCTGAGGAATTTCTAGATTTTATTTGGCACTTAGGGCATAGCCGATAAGGACAGGATTTCTACGTGTACGTCACTGAGATCTAATTCGTTGACGAGGTTTCGAGTGCACGTGGGTTACAAATCGCTGTTCGGATGGAAGCGTAGAACTCCTTGAAAAACGACCTAATGGGACTACAAGAGATATTGCAAGCGTAAACAGTGATGTTTTCCATGTGAAGGGTTCTATGTGTGTTAAAACGAAGCTAGTGTGTGCAATGAACAGTGATCAAACACTAAGTTTTCAGCCTTCGGCCAGGATTATTCTTTGAGCCACGCACGAAAGAATACTGCGTACGAAGGCCGTTGATGTACCCCACCCCCGTGGGGAGTTCAATGAGGAAACAGGATGGATGAAAGATGGGGGTAACCGCCTTGATGAAATAAACCTCCAAACGCCAATTGAAAATATGAGAGTTTTGAGGCCCCAAAGCAGTTGTGGTCTTCACAAGATCAGTGGCAAATTTATTCGTTCTCCTAGGCTTCATCTAAATTTGCGAGGATGTGGTGGGTAGGGTGGATGATGCGACTTTAGGGGAACGACTACATCGTGTCTACGGAGGCTTGGAATTACAGAATTTTCCAACCTATAGTAATCAGGAGATTAATCGACGTCTCCCGGTTGAGCAGTAACCAGGACGTATAAACTGACACTGTTACGCAAAAGGTTCTCATTTCCGATCGATGGATTTTAGCTCTGCGTTACTGGAAATAGGAAAACGTACATCTGATTGGAAAGAAATTCACTGCGCTCTCTCAAACTTCCGACACTGTTCATCGACATTTGCGGGTCTTCCCGGTGATGTCGATGAATGTCTGGATTACTTGGTCGCCAAAGCTGCTTCAAATGTACTTCGCCGAAGTGACATGATACAGCAGCCTGGGTGATCGAAAATGCCTACTTTTCTCTCTTGAAGATGTTTACTGCCTGTCTTGTTCTCGCTGAATATCGGCTGTGCACCATTTCCTAATCGTCTGAGGTGATGCAACCTGTAGGTTGGACTTCCTTGGGATTTTTAAGTCACAAGCCTTGACATCATTTCGCTAATACCCCTCAGCTTGCGGATGTGTTACTCTTAATAATTTTTAGAGGGAGATGTTAGAACATACTGTGTTAATCCCCAGTAAGTTCCAAGTTTCAAACGAATTTGCCTGAAATGATTTAAAATACATGGGAGAAACCCTGTCCAGAAATCAATGAGTATCCACATAGTGACTCCGTCTACGTTAGTATCTGAAGATTGGCCCCTCAGTGACATAAACAGACCGTTATCCATGATAAATAAAACCCGCTTACTAGTCTATCCCCTAAAACCAAGTGCGTCGTTTTCTCTACAGCTTTACACTGACTCATTTTGGAAGTTTACTGCCTTATGCCAACCCTGGTGAAACGTGTTTAGGGATGCAACGAGATTGCAGTGTCCAGACCTGTTGGTTTTTCAGGGCATCAAGCGGAAATGTTACCTTCATAACCATCGTTTTTGAACGTTTTTTTTCGAACGAGCAATTCTTCCATTACTCTGTTTCGTCAGAAAACGGTCTACGTCCGTGCGTCATGTGGTCGAGTGTAATTTCAACGACCGCATTTGGTTCCTTCCGGCACATTTAACTACTGACTTTAGCATGAGGAGATTCGGGAATTTTCGATTGGAATTTTGTTCCTTCATTGAGTCCAGTCTATGCGAAAAAGCCGAGAATTATTGTAGAACTGTGTTCTCCTTCTTGGGGATCATCAACAGTAAGCTTCTCACGAAAAAATACGGTAAAACTTCGAACGTGCAACCACCCAGATACAAGTTTGAACTCTGAACCGTTTAGGCGGCTGATCAGCACTCTGATTAACTCGCATCTGGGCAGGATAGATATCACAGTGTCGATCAGACGCCGGCGACCGAACGGTTGCGCGTACGAAACTCTCTACTGGTGTTTCGTGAGATGTGCACTGCTGCTAATTTCCACGAAGAATGAAACAATGCTTCTCGGCACATCAGCAAAGACTGGATTTACTGACAGGATGTAATGTCAACTGAGCACTTAACTGGGCTGCCGACTTCAGTTGTGGTTGACACCACATTCGTTTTTTTTCAAAACGTTGGTTCAAAATATCTATCCTTCCACTCATGAGGGATGACTCGCTTTGCTTTGTTCGAAATTTAAGGAGTCAGCCAAAGTGTTCATTGATCGTTCTGCTTGGAGATGCCTTCAGATCAAAGCTTAAGATATTTCCATAAAGGAATCTACTCACAAGGTTGCTGAAAACTCTTCGGCGGCCCACGACCGGTTTCGCCCTTCTTGGGGCTCATCAGGTAGGCGCAGTCCCCGAGTTTCCATCAACCATATCTTCTACTTGAACCCAAATTGGACGAATTTCGACAAATACACTCATTTGTAAATCACTGGTTTTCACAGGGGACTCAAGTGGATCTCTCGTTTTTAGTGTTCTTCAACTGAAGGTGCTGTACACAGGCCATCTCATGTTTTAGTTGGTACGACATTCGAGATATCGCAGTGTGTTTTCATGAGGGAAACTACTCATAAGGTTGCTGAAAACTCTTCGACAGCCCATGGCCGGTTTCGCCCTTCTTGAGGCTCATCAGGTGGGCGCAGTCCCCGGGTTTCCGTCGACCTTATGTTCTACTTGAACCCTAATTTGACTGAACACCATAAACGAGAGATTCGCTTGAGTCTCCCTTGAGAACCAAATTGATTTGCAAATGAGTGTATTTGTCGCAACGCTTCAGACACTTTTGCAGATTGTCGCACAACAAGTTTTGATAGGGTTATCGCCAGAAGAGATTTTCTCGAACAACAAATGTCCATTTTTTTGAGTGGATACCAGTCAGATCATCGGTTTACTTGTTTTGGCAGTAACTGGGTTCGAACTTGAGTGTCATATTGCACAGTTCGGCCTGACATCTGTAATTTGTGAGGTGAAAAATCTTCTTTTAAGAACTGCAATTGAAATTAGGCGCCTATCATCCCCAGTTTTTGGAAATCACGAAACTAGATCTTACGCATTAAGAGAAGATAATATAATATATATGTTGTATACATATATTATATATATATATTATATATAGCTCTCTGTGGTTCGGATTCATTCAAAACGATAATGAAAAATGATTTTATTGCCTTCAGTCTCATTTGTAGGTCATCAGTTTTGATGCCTAGCCATTCCGCAGAAAAACACAACACAAAACAAGCAGTCCTCGTTTGATTTGGACAGCTTTCTCCATAACAAAAGCGAGTATACAATTTTAACCCAGAGAACTGAAATGCCGAATTCTTGTACTTAGCAGAAAATGCTTGGTTACAAAGTTTGCTCGATATTTTATTTTACCGTTATTATGAATCAGTTTCGCAAATGCGGCAAGAATAGGGATTCCCGGGGGTGCACGATCCTTCACTCGGGGAAAGATGCTGAACTCAGCTACCAACATTGCTGGAAAAGGACGGCACATATTTTACAAGCTGTGAAACAGGAGATCATGGGGTAAGGAACTAGGAACTATTGAGCTCATTTGTACACAGCTTTCTAGAAAGGTTAACATCTTGAAGACTCTTCCTGAGCCGTTTTCGATTTGTTCTTTGAATGATGTACACGGCGAGAGCATTAAACATTTCGACGGCTACTACTTTCAGGTTCCATCGGTAGTATATTAGGTAACGCGCCCCCTTCTAAAGTTTGCACACACGCCATCGATGGTCAGCTCGCATCATTCAGGTCAGTTGAGGCTGTTGGATCATTCGGTACATCGTTGGGCGCAGCGTGCCATCTCCGGAGTTGGCTCCCATTACATCGTCTTGATCCCCCTGAATCGTATAAACGACACAAATCCCTGCCACCGACTGCCGCACTCACGCGATACCAGTCCACTCCTTCCAGGATTCTGGTGACCATTTCGCCCGACCTTCGTGCCTATGGGGAATAGTCAGACCTTCCTATTCCTGTGCAACAAGCATGTTTTCTCCCGCCTTCCTCGTTTCATCTGCTCCGGAGGCACACATGTATTTGGTCACAGCGACTGCGGTCTGGATTATACATCCACACGAATGTGAAATTGCATCTGTAGTGTTGGCATATGTTGTTGTCATTCTGAAGAGATAAGCGAAAACAATCGTGCAGTTTGGGATTACAAGCGATGCGATTGGTAGGGTGAATAGTCTAGAAAATTCTACAACAGTCAAACCACCGGCACGATTTAAGTAAAAATCGAAAGGTGATGACTAAAATCATAGCAGGAAACGACGTGATCATGTCCCTGAGAGTATCTGTCATCAAGAAACTAGTAAAAGTGGAGCAACTACTTAAATGGTCTCCCTAGTAGTAAAAAGATCGAAACAAGCCGGGAAGTTCGAAAATTGGTTCCATCAACCTTTCATGTTTCCAAGTTATTCTGAAACTGTTCCACTGAATTAAAAATTCTGTTCACCTCCATCACTTAGGTATCGTGTTCCACGTTTCAATCTGTAATACTGAAGTTGTCCGGTATCAAATCCTCCTGATGGAACCCAACAAAGTTACCGGTACTGGCTCTATGTGCGTTGCTCCTATGGCCGGTCTGCTCCGATCTGTCTCAGTTAAGGTCGGAGACCACGTCACCGCTGGTCAAGAGCTCTGTGTGCTTGAAGCGATGAAGATGCAAAAAAGCTTGTCTGCTGCAAAAGCTGGCGTGGTGAGTCCGCCATTCCAGATATATTTGCATGTCCTGAGAGAGAGAGAGCAAAATGTCCTTGTCGGTTGTGTTGGTTGATCGTTTCTTCATTTTTTATGTGTCGTCAACAAACTATCTGGCCAAAAACGACAGGTTGTTGATGCTCTTTCTATTGGTACACTCAAGTTCCATGTCGCAAGTGAAATGAAACATTAGATCTTTGTTTGTTCTTCTTTTCTTTCGGTTTAAATTCAGCTGTGACAGTTGTGTCCATTGCAATAATAATGATAATAGTAATCATAATCGATCGTTCAGCTGCAACACCCCTTTGGTGCTTATCTGCCACACCACCCGAAGGAAGCACGAGGGCTAGGATACTGCCAGTTTGCCCAAGCCTAGACACGGGAAGTCGAAAGGCGGTGGTCGGGTTCGAACCACGGACCTTCCGGTCAGTAAATTCGCGCTCTAACCACCGAGCTATCTTGCTCCCAGTAATAATAAGGGTCCATCTGTGTACCTTTTCGATGCATTACTACCTTGCAGCTCGGAGGAAATATTATCATTCTAGAAAAATACACTCATTTGCAAAACAAATTTGGAAATGCGGGTGACCCACCTGGAACCCAGCTGAATCCCTCGTTTATGATGTTTTCAAGCAAATGAATGTGCTGCATCAGGCCGCCTCATGTTTCAGTTGGTAAGATATCCAAGATATCGCGATACATGTATAGACGCTACTAATAAGGTTGCTGACAATTCTTCGACAGCCCACGACCTGTTTCGGCCTTCTTGGGGTTCATCAGGTAGGCGCAGTCCCCGAGTTTTCGTCAACTTTGTGTTGTCCTTGCAGCCGAATTGCTCAAACCAAAAGCCGAGCCATCGAAAAACCATCGAACCATCGACAATTCGGTCAAGAGTTTCACATCGTAACGGCTGTGTTATTTCAAGCCCGATTTTCATAAAGGCAACTACTCACAAGGTTGCTGAAAACTCTTCGACAGCCATGAGCGGTTTCGGCCTTCTTGGGGTTCATCAGGTAGGCGCAGTCCCCGAGTTTTCGTCAACTTTGTGTTGTCCTTGCAGCCGAATTGCTCAAACCAAAAGCCGAGCCATCGAAAAACCATCGAACCATCGACAATTCGGTCAAGAGTTTCACATCGTAACGGCTGTGTTATTTCAAGCCCGATGAACCAGCATACCCTCATTCCTGCACGGATGCCGATATGACTAGATTTTGAAGGCTGCGGTCTCCTGGCTATTATGGATTACCAGTTCTTGTTCCTCGTTCGGTTTTCTCTCCTAAATTATGTTGTGAATGCATCAAGTGCGACAAACAGATGCTCTGTCCTAATCAATTTTTTAATCACACATAAAGAAACCATCATTAATTTCGTCGGACTAAACCGACTTTATTTTTGCCGTCAACCTTCTCTGGTGCGACCAGCCCACTTCTCGTGAATTCACATGAGCCGTTCCCCAGAAATCACAAACTTCCCCGACCGCTAGTCGGGCGGATGCTGATTCGTTAGACGAGTCTGACTGCTGACTTGCGAACGTCTCGTCACTAGTCCGGGGGACATCATCAACCAACTGCGTACTTCTAATGTCTCCTCTAATTGTGATGAAGTTTGACGGCCGGACCACTCGCTACCTGATCGAACACCAGTAAACGCACCCGAACTTTGGGAGATGTGAACATACTGCCACAACATTCCTTGTTCCTTAGCTTATACATAGTATGTGAACTAGATGCGTTCTCTTCTAGGGACTCCAAGTTTTCCTATTAAAGGCGCCTCTTACAACTCGCCCCCTCCCCAATGTGCTGGAATTCTGTCCAGTAACCTCATTGTTCCTCTCATGACCACGTAAGTTTATTCAAAACAAGGGACTTTTTTCAAACGAATATCACGTTGGTTTTCACTATCAACTATGTGGTGACCTAAGAACGTTGGTTCCCGTTTCTGTAAAATAGATAGAGGCATGCAAAACAACATCTGAGTGTGTGTGTGTGTGCGCGATAATAGATACTGAACTAATGCTTCGCCATTGTGTTTGGAATGACAATTTTCGAAGCATCCGGTCATTATTTTGCAGCAATTGGTGGATCAGTAACATTTAATTGGTGACAACTTGTGCCTGGGTGTCACAAATCAGAAATTGAAGAACACTAGATTGCCCATCCGTTTACTTGGGACAGTTTTTGGGTAGAATACTTCTCCAATCAGTGAGCCAAACACGGTTGTTCAGACGTATCACATTGAGTAGTGAACACCCGCACTAATGAGGACCAAGAAAGTCCGGACCTCAAATGCAACGGTGAACAAAAACAGGGACTGAAAATCCACATTGTCCCTGCACCCGAAGTTTCAGTACAAATGTAGTACGTGGGTCTGTTGAATAACCCGTGTTGTCGAGCAGCTGCACTGTCACGGTGGTGTTTCTGAGTGGCGCGCAGGTACTTCGCCCATAGTCATTCGCTAGTTCAGCTAAAACTGGAAGGTTTGCTCATAGCCACGTGGTTTCCGCACATGTTCGAAAACGTATCCGGCGAGGGTGTGCTTGGTGTATTCTCTGTTGATCAAGTGGCAGCTAGGCTGTTCATGGAGCTCGACGATTGACTTGCAACCGCCTCATCACCATGCGAGCAGACATCGTCAGTGCGTGGTTGGGTTGATAACTCCTGCATTTCTGCTTGTGCTTACATGGTTTCTGATTGGCTGTTTGGAAATTGGCTAGTACGAAAGTTGATTGGACCCGCTGGGATTTGGACTGCGTTGTGGTCTGATTGCCTTACATCGGGTTGGTTCGTTGGGCATCCGTACGTCAGTAGTTCTGTTCCTTTATTCCGGTTAGTTCATTTTGCTTTTCCCGTATACTGTGTTTTTACGGCAAAGAAGCACCAGTCTTGAACAGTGATGTCATTCTGTCCAAGATGATGATGATGATGTTAAGCTAATCAGGATTGCTGATCCGGTGTTCCCACTAGACTCGAGCAACTCTTTCCTAGAATGTGTTGGTCAAGCACTGGCCCATTCACAAACCTATTTGTTCATGGATATCTAGAATGCGTTGCAAAACACTGTGCAGCTTTCCAAGTTGTATGTGCAGACCCATCAACTCAGTTAGGCAGACCAGATAGACATTCAGACACACTTCATTGTCGACCTTGTGCTCGGCCCTTATAATGTAAACAAATAGCTGCCTGCTGCTTTGCTGAGTTCGAACGGACCTATTCTATTTAAAACAAACCTTAAAGGTCGTTTGGCTTTTGCATAACATAACATCGGTGCAAAGCTGGAAATGCAAGTTTGTAAGAAATGTAATCTCATACGTTTGTTCCTAGTTTGCTGTGTCATCGTTCGGTGTAGTTCACTGAAGAAAGCCAAGGGTGCTATATCCTGTTTCTTGGTAGTCCATCGCTCATTTGGTTGTCGATTGGCTTCAACTTCAAATCGAATTGCATCAACCTACGACTTCTGAATTTTCTTAGGTCATAAACTTCGACCTCCCTCAATATTACCTGATTTTTTCACATTTAGGTAAAGAAAGTCAACTGCAAGGCTGGCGACAACGTTGGAGAAGGCGATGTGTTGATCGAGCTTGACTAACTGAAGATTCGGGCTCATCAGATTTCAATGCAAACACTGTTTCCTCCCTCTTTGATCGGTACCCCACCATGTTTTGTGCTTCAAGTCGGATGGATAAAAATCCAGTTAAAACTGTCCACTCTCGTGAACAGCAATTCTTGTTTTTCTTTTTATTAGAGTGGACGGTTCGTCTTTTTGAAAAGTTTCGGGGGTGATTCCATTTGCGCATTTCGTATTTCCAGATATGTTTCCAAAGATAATTGATTTCAAGGCTTGTGTTCTCCATCTACACCAACGATGTAGAACCCAAGATGTTCTCCAACTCTGTCGAGACAGGTCTAACGCTCGTCGCACGGAATTACTAACGCTGCGGAATTATTCTCAGACAACCGTAGAACAACTGGACTCAAAGACGAGACATTCTGCCCCCAAGTTTCTCGGCTTGTTTCCCGATCAATCCGGGTTGACCGTACACAAAAACAAGAACTGGATATAGTCCAGTTGAACAATCGTCACAACTTTCATATACCAAGCAGGAAACTGTTTGTGCTCCTGTCGATCCCGATAGCGCCGATTCCATCTGACATGAGCAACGTGCGAATTTGGGGTGATTGCCGATGAACATGCGTTTAGGTATCGAAGTCGCTATTAGAGTCGTCTTTTGGCATGAGACGGTTATGTAACTATGGAAACCAAATTAAGTAGTATGTTGCCAGCGTGGGGCGATTTTTCAAGTATTGAATCCAATCTATGCTGAAAAGCCGAAAAGCACGGTACGCCTGCTTCATTCACGTTGCGAATCACCGGCAGAATGTGAGTTTCGAGAGATGTGCCATTCGTGTCCTATCAGTCGTGTTCAAACAGTTAACTGGTAGGAAGCGGGCTCAAAACACCCGGGGGTTTCGTTGAATGCTCACAGCTGTACTGTGCTTCTCGACTTTTCAGCATAGAATCGCTTCACCTGCATGAGAATGCACCATTGTAACTGCGTAGTGTAAGGTCAACGAACATCAATCAACATCTCAGTGTCCTTCCAACTGAGGCAAGAGGTGAGGCACGAGGTGTGAGGCATATTCATTTGATAGTCTAAGGAGATTTGGAAATGATTTCCTTCTGTAAATGAAGCTGAGCAGTGCTAAAAAGCCGAAAAGCACTGTTTTATCTTTATGAGGAATCAATAGCACTACGTAACTCACAAAACTCCCGGGGGTCTCCAAATCACAACCTTCAGCCTAAAGTAGTTGAACAGCAGCTCTCACTTAGACAGGACACAGCCTTAATTACCCTTCACTCACAGAAACCTCATCACGTGGTCAAGGACTGACTGGCTCCTCAAGCAGCGGCTTTTCAGAGTGAAGGTTGACGCAACCTCTGAGCTCATCCCTCTATAAATAGCCAAGTGTGAAGTATTTCGATGAGACGAGGAAAAACCTTCCCTCTGAAAAGTCATCACTCAGGGAGCCAGTAGGGACGTGTGACTCTGTGATGTAAGTTAACTGATTGAAGGACGACCGGTGCAACATCCCGTCTAAGCGTGAGTTACTCACACTACTGGTCAGCCGCTTGTAGTCAAACGGTGAACTGTTCAGCCCACTAGCCGGAAGATCGCGGAGTCGAAACTTCCTGCTGAGATGTGCACTGTAACAGCTGTACAGTGATTCCCAGCCTTTCAGCATAGCTTGGCTCCGCTTACAAGAAGAGCGTTGAATTACAAAACATACTTTCGAAGATTATGGCTATATTCCGCTGAGTCTCTGGTTAACGCGAAGTTTACTTACAAAGTAGTATAAAAGTCCACTTATGTAAAATATGATGTGATGTAGACTTGAGTACCACGTGCATCTGGTGAGTACCAAGAAGGGCTGAATCGTCGGGGCGCAGTCGAGAAGTTCTCACAGTTAGTGTTGGATCAAAGTTGTCGCTTTTGTTCCATTCCCTAGTGGTTTGACTGGAATTCTGCTGACGCAACTGCAAGGCAAAACTCACACAAGATTTGGGCTTGGTTGCTTGGTTCTAATCGGTTGTTAGTTGTGTCCGTATACTCCTAGCGAAAAGAGGTTATCGGCTATTGGAGCTCACAGAACGAGTTATTTTTCCGCAGAAGAATTGTAAACTGACTTGTCACAGACGCAGATGTTGTCTCGCTGTTCAATCAATACACAACTGAACACGGTGAGTTGGGGTCTGAGCGCCTGAAGGGAGTGACGGCTTAAAAGAACGGCTGGTTAAACCAGGGCATTATCCTGTTTTTTTAAACTGGCAGCTTTCCTACGTTTTCATATCCATTCACAGGTATGTTTGCAGCCAATCAGGAAGAGATCCAGTCTTCCGGCACTCACTAGGAACCGGAAGTAGTTAAAACAGAACCAAACGATTTCATACACTTGGACAACAGAGCTTATCGGCTGTCGTCCACGGACAGTCATAAGTTACGCTGACGAGATGAAGACAACAACCGGGCATTTTCCCCCTGTGAACGTATCAACTGCAACTGATCGATGCAGTGGTGCACGTATGCACCGTTTGACTACGCCTGTTGCTGCAACAAGCAGAATCCGCATAGAACAGCTCGGCCTTTTTCGGGTTATTCCTTCCCTCACTGTCGAGTTTGATTACCCCATGGGAAACAATCTAGCTCCCGAATAAAGGTAACCGAATCAGTGCAAATATAGGTGTTACACACAAAGCCCGATGATGTTACGTTTACTTGTGGTAGGAAACTTCTGTCTGTAGGCGGCAAGGCGCCCTGGGTCCAACAAGCCCGACAGAACTTTCACGTTAATGTTGACAGATAGTACAACTGATACTCCGTAATATAGAGCCAAATATCGACTGGACTAAACGTGCTTGGATTCTCTACTTTTGTCTGAGGACTGTTTGATCATCGATGATCATCATCACCACAATCATCAGGTGTAAAAAACCGCGTACTTGTCCTACAGTGGTCATAGCTGCCGATGATTTCAGAGAGGTGCGATAGGTAGCTACACTTTGGAGGTGGTAGTTGATGTAGTTGGTGCGTAAATACAGGGTTATCAGTGAACTTCGAATTGGGGACATTGGGAAGGGAGCTAGGAATTTTGGCAACAGTTTGGATGCGTGAGCACCACTGAAGACGCTACTGGGCCATGTCTGACAATGTCTCCAGCTACTGATGTGTCCCTTCTCAAGGTCACCTTCCAGGTAGACGTTAGTGACCAGCGTAGCTGAGATTACTGGCTTTCATAATTCGTCGCTATGTCATTGTTTGACCCCCAATGACTCGATTTCACCCCCGGATGATTGTGTCAAAGGGACTCTTGGAGTAAGTCGGCTGACTACTATATGGAACACATTACCAAGCGAGACTGATCTATGCAGCGTGATCGCTTCACCCACTGCAGAAGTGCTATTTCCTCAGAAAACCTTTGATGTACTTCAACAATACTAATCCGCCTTTCCCACCAGATTCGAGCAATATTCCAGAGACTTCGGCCGTCAAACATTGCAATTTTTTCAAGTCCTCGTCTTGCTGCGGTCAGGTTTCTGACCCGTATGCTAAAATGAAGCGCACGGCAAAATTGAAAACCTGACCCTTGACAGATATGTTGACCAGTAGTAAACAGGAAAATTGTTTTTTTTTCGTCACGAAAAACGAAATCGATTTATCTTTTAGCTTCATAAGGATTTCACAGCATTTACCCATGCAATTTTCTAAAAGTGGGGTCCGCTGACTCCTCATTTTCCAGGGGAAGAGGGGCGAAATATGTGCGGTTTTTACAAAATTTACATCGTTTGAGGACATTCAAGAAGCACCAGGTGGCATTGTTGATATCAAACGCATCATAAAGTTTATTTCAGTTCAAGACTGGTCGGGTAATTCGGTCACCACAAAAAGGTCTTGCTAGCAGGTGCATCCGAATCATTTAGCCTATGTAGAGACACGCGCAAACTAATAAAGCAGTTAGGAGGGAGCCCGCGCATTATGCAATAACAACAGTGTTCTTGACCGTAAACACTATACACTCCACATGCTCACCTCTCAACTTTTCAGAAGTTTCCGACAATCGAAAACACCATCTCGAAAAAAATCGTTCGTGCATATCGCATTCCAGTTTGGTGTTCTTGGTGACCAACCAGTGTTCACTCTCCAACCCCAGGAAAGAGGCAGAAAAATGTGGAGGCGATGAAGACCAAAATGCCGCCGACGCAAACTTCCACACCGCAAAAATTGAGTAGCCTTTTCAGAAGAGCTTTGTAAACAATCGGTAGTTTTTATTTGGACAACGTTTCGCTTTCGACACAAAAGCTGAAGTGGAAGACTAAGGAACAACAGCCGATCAGAACTAATTTGAAACTCCTCCAACCCATCAATTCAAGATTTTGGCAACCACACTAGCCGACAAGAGCCATTGATTGACACTCATCACTGACCTAGTGTGATAATCTGAAGGGGACTTCCTGATTGGTTCCCCATCTGCCTTGTAACCTGGCCAACTTGGTGACCTTGGCCTGATGAAGCTTTTGTGTTAAAAGCGAAACGTTGCCCAAATAAAAACTACCGATTGTTTACCAAGCTTCTCTGAAACTATGACTTCTCAATCGATTCCAAACTTTTTCCAATTGGTTGTGTGGCCTTTTATTTTCAAGCAGTTGAATTGCACATCTAAGCGGAACAATGACAGAAGTTCAGCCCTGCATGAATTTTTTGCGAGAACATTCACTTTGGAAGCCAGGATTATTGATTGCTTTTATCAAATGTGTTACGGATCGAGTGGGCAGACATATGATTCAAAACTGTCGAAAGTGAGAATGAGCGAATCGGTGGGCGCCAGAGGTTGTTCTCAGTAGAGCATCCGGTCTCCTTAGAAAACGCAAGGAATGCATGCCGCTTCGTGGAAGTATATAAAGCCACACTCTCTTCGAGAAGAGTGGGCTGCGGTCGTGAAGGGTGCCTACTGGTCATTCGGTTTATCTCAGTAGACACCGTTGAAATGAAGCAGGATCCTATATTCATGAACCGCTGTCCCGAATTTGGCAGAAACTGTTTACGTCCATATTGCTGTCTTTACTGGTCCTTCTACATGAGGGCTTCGAATTACCCGTGACAACTCCTACGGGCCTCCGGTGACACAATCTAATGGAATGTTTCCGATTGTTGGTTGTTTATCAACTTGATGATATTACGATCACAAACGTCCTGATAACGACGAAAGGCTTGTGACGACGCACAAGAGGTCGTCCTAACTTTCTCGCTGCACTACGCTACGGCTTGGTCTGGATACAAATTCGGCTGGACACGCGGCAAGTGTTCACACCTGGACAAATATAGGTCGACTTCCGATAACACGTAGAGTTCGCAGGAAAACAAAATAGCAATTTCGACGTTACATGATTTGGAACATAACGGACACACGCACGAAGTGTACGTATGATAGAAGGTCGTTATGGTATGTGGAATCGACACAATCAAACTGGTTCTCGTGGATAATTGTCTGAATGACCGTCACGCACGTACGGGGAAGCTAAATCAAGCGAAATGATCATGGAACTATATCCGATTCGCATCAGAACTCAACCGCCAACTGATCGAATGAATTGATTGGGTTTCCTCAGCCGGGAGTTACAATCAGAAACCGGAGAGGTCCATGAAAGGACCAGGATTTAACGAAGAATGACCCGGTCACCGACAATTCGGGTTCAAATTGCGCATCCAGTTGAAAAACCCAAACAATCGCGAGGAATTCGGAGAGCATAACACGAAAATCGCTAACAAGCGCCCGAACCTCATTAGTTCCGGTCACCACGCTCGTCCTCATTGAAAATCCGAATGTTTCGTGTGCGAACGAGCACCTGAATTCAAGCCTACCGCGTCGTGTGACAGAATTGTATTCACATGGTTGTATGTTTATCAGTTCGCTACCGCTGGCCACTTCCGAATTGATAGTTTACATTCTAGCCTGGTCAGCGACCCAGTTAAAGGTGTTTGCCAAACATCGGATTCCCATTTACACGAGTAATGGTTGATTCGCGTTTCATACTGCACTACACAGAGCAACGAGTTGGCAGTTGCTAGGACTTGTTGAATGCGAGGCATGGTTCACGGTCTCTGTCAACCTGTACCCTGATTTCCTCCTATCAAACTCGCATCTGGTGTCCACCTAATCTCTCACACAACAACAAAATAGCTCTACCTTCCAAGTGATGTCAAAATGTCCCGATTCAGAACACCATTAACGACATGTTAACTCTCGAAATTTCTCACCGTGTATTAACTGACTGACTGATGACCGAGAGAGGCTGGGTCGGCGAACATCGACATTACATTCCAATTTGGTTTGCAAGGAAGACTTGCCTGAATCCCAGCTGTCCCTTGTTTATGGTGACACGTAGCCCGTGCGCAGTACATTCAGGTTGAAGATGGACATCATAAACGGGCAAGTCAGCTGAGATTTAGGTGAGGAGTATTCCGCAAACCAAATGGTATGAGAATGAATGTCTTGTTGAATTTCTGCAAGTTGGGTCCAAGTAGAACACAACGTTGATGCAACCTTGAAGGGATGAAAAACCGGTTGTGCCTGTCTAAAGCAACCTTAAGGTCCGTGTGTTAGTTTGAAACATGCCGTTGTCGCGTGATGACTGCACCTAGAGTTTATTGATCGTCCGCGGTTTGAGGACACCGGCAGCCTTCTTCCTCGGTGAATCGGACCATCTGATTCGCGTTCACCTGCGCCTGCATTTTGTGGCATAGCCACCAGGATCGTCTGACTTTACCAAGCGTAAGCATGCGAATTCAAAGCTGGAATTTTGTTGCTGGTTCATTATCAGTGTGCTAAGCCTTCTTGGTTCGCAGACATCCATAGTGGGATGATTTTGAAGACCCTTTGGCGCGTCTTTCATTCATCAGGTTTTGGCTTCACAAAGCGCCAAATCACCCTTACTCATCCACTAGTGCACAGATTGAAATGCGACATTCTCGAGGCCAGATGTTCAACAGAACGACTCGCGCTGTTGTGGAACGGCGACTGAGGTGCAGAACACTTGTGCAAGTGTGTGCCCCAAAAATCCGTTCCATCACTGTTCGAGACAATGGCTTTGAGAACCTACTGTCGTTCACATCATTGCTTCACTTGCACCGCCAGTACCGATACACGGTGAGAAATTTCGAGAGTTAACATGTCGTTAATGGTGTTCTGAATCGGGACATTTTGACATCACTTGGAAGGTAGAGCTATTTTGTTGTTGTGTGAGAGATTAGGTGGACACCAGATGCGAGTTTGATAGGAGGAAATCAGGGTACAGGTTGACAGAGACCGTGAACCATGCCTCGCATTCAACAAGTCCTAGCAACTGCCAACTCGTTGCTCTGTGTAGTGCAGTATGAAACGCGAATCAACCATTACTCGTGTAAATGGGAATCCGATGTTTGGCAAACACCTTTAACTGGGTCGCTGACCAGGCTAGAATGTAAACTATCAATTCGGAAGTGGCCAGCGGTAGCGAACTGATAAACATACAACCATGTGAATACAATTCTGTCACACGACGCGGTAGGCTTGAATTCAGGTGCTCGTTCGCACACGAAACATTCGGATTTTCAATGAGGACGAGCGTGGTGACCGGAACTAATGAGGTTCGGGCGCTTGTTAGCGATTTTCGTGTTATGCTCTCCGAATTCCTCGCGATTGTTTGGGTTTTTCAACTGTATGCGCAATTTGAACCCGAATTGTCGGTGACCGGGTCATTCTTCGTTAAATCCTGGTCCTTTTATGGACCTCTCCGATTTTTCTATTCTGATGATTGTAACTCCCGGCTGCGGAAACCCAATCAATTCATTCGATCAGTTGGCGGTTGAGTTCTGATGCGAATCGGATATAGTTCCATGATCATTTCGCTTGATTTAGCTTCCCCGTACGTGCGTGACGGTCATTCAGACAATTATCCACGAGAACCAGTTTGATTGTGTCGATTCCACATACCATAACGACCTTCTATCATACGTACACTTCGTGCGTGTGTCCGTTATGTTCCAAATCATGTAACGTCGAAATTGCTATTTTGTTTTCCTGCGAACTCTACGTGTTATCGGAAGTTGGCCTATATTTGTCCAGGTGTAAACACTTGTCGCGTGTCCAGCCGAATTTGTATCCAGACCAAGCCGTAGCGTAGTGCAGCGAGAAAGTTAGGACGACCTCTTGTGCGTCGTCACAAGCCTTTCGTCGTTATCAGGACGTTTGTGATCGTAATATCATCAAGTTGATAAACAACCAACAATCGGAAACACTCCATTAGATTTTGTCACCGGAGGTCCGTAGGAGTTGTCACGGGTAATTCGAAGCCCTCATGTAGAAGGACCAGTAAAGACAGCAATATGGACGTAAACAGTTTCTGCCAAATTCGGGACAGCGGTTCATGAATATAGGATCCTGCTTCATTTCAACGGTGTCTACTGAGATAAACCGAATAGGTAGCAGACACACTTCCCGTCTCTTCTTGAAGAGATTGTGGTCTTAATGACCTTTTTGAAGTTGCATGCAATCTTTGTGCCTTCTCAGGAGGCCGGATGCTCTACTGAGAACAACCTCTGGCGCCGACCGATTCGCTCATTCTCAATTTCCAAGGTTTTGAAACATATGACTGCCCACTCCGCCCGAATACATTTGATGAAGGCAATAATCCATTCTGTCTTCCAAACTGAATGTTCTCGCAAAGAATTCGTGCGGGGCTGAGAGAATTCTGCGGGTCATGTTATTTCGGCATTTGCAGAATACTCGAGTCAAGTAAACAACCTGGGAGCACCAGTTGGCACTTCGATCCTTCAAATCATCGCACACATATCCGGGAGACTCATTCACTGTGGTAAACAAAGCGAGCGCAAGTAGACGATAGTGTGTTATGTCTGCTGATTCGCTAATCTGCTGTATCTGATTGCTGACCCGCTCCAGTGCCTAATGCCGGGAAAAAAGACTCACGGAAGGGAACACAACCGCTATATTCCGAACAAGCGAGTGCGGAGCGTGAGTACGTGCGAGTGCGAGAATACAACTCAAGCTAGTCATTGGTGGGACACTGTCTAACTTGGTCCAATGCTGACGCACGCGGTCTGGTCTTGGTATAGGCTGCGACTCGCTGCATACTGCGGGGGCGTTGTCTGACCTTGAGCAACGCTGACTCGCGCTGTCTGGGTTTGATAGAAAGCTGAGAGGCGCTGTATATTGAGGGGCGTTGTCTGTCTGGTCAACATCTAGCACAGAGCTGAGGGTCTCAGTAGATCTCGGGATTCAGTAGTTGTTTTCAGGAATCTGACCTTCCTGATATAGTGTGATGAATCGATACGCATGTTCGTGTACATATATGGTTGGGAGCGATTACTCAATGAGAGGGAGTTTGGTAACGTGAGTACCACAGCAGGTGGAAGACAAAACGCTGTCAAATGCTATCCGGTTGTCAAATGTGCCATTTAATTTATGCAATTTTCTATGTTCCTGAATGGATGTACGCACTTCGGATGACGTGGGTTTCTGCAACATTCAGAATCGGCTTCGTCTAAACATCCATTGCGGGCTTGTGATCAAGTCAGTTGTATTGTCTCACTTCCGCGGATATATGAAACATTGTCATCAGAAGGACGAATTGCAACCCATTGGCCCGGACCTATCAACCCAAAGATGCGACTGTTTGCAACGGCTCAGTACTCAAGAGCTCTGTCGACAGGCGAAATGAACAAACAAACCACCTCGAGTGAATTATCTGTCGACAGGCGAAATGAACAAACAAACTACCTCGAGTGAATTGTGGACCGACCTGTATCTGTCACCTTGTCAAAACAAGGCGAAAACCACTTGCTAACCTAGATTTTATTAAGATATATTCCTCAGACAACAAATAGGTTTTGTTCAGGTCGAAGGACCCTTAAAAATGAAACAACAGACAGCAAATGAACGACGAAAATCCCATTGACACTAAGGTGTCCGTTAGTGCATTGGCCATGAATTAACCAGCGGGGAATAGGACCATCAGATAAGTAGACTGGAAATTTGAAAGGGTTGGAGAGACAACACTGGGCCCTCAGGCCCAAAGGTTAGCAACGTTTGTGATAACTGCGAATATCGGAATGCAAATCCGGTTGGTATTTCTATCAGGTGCACACAACGAAGCGGCCAACATGTGGATGAGCGCACGCATTTGAAAATGACAGAAGACTAAACTAAGTATTTCGTGTCTGTGGGTTCTCTAAGAGTTTTCAGCAACGTTGTGATTATTTTATCCGGGTAATTTGTCCTGGAGTCGCTCGTGTTAACATGGCATCGGTTTTACCTTGCATTTGCTTCTATTCTGTGCAGTTTATTTTGTCTGGGTTCTTTGTTGGAAGTTCGCCGCGGAATTTCATGACATTTCCACTTGAAATTTTTCGTTTCTGGGTTTCTAAACCGCAGTCGTCGGTGGAGTACTTGAGTAGAAACATGATGGAACTTACACTACCCTGAGGTCACACATTAATCAGCGAGTGCCTAAGAAGATGAGTGAAACTTCCATCTGAGAAGTCTTTAGCTGAGGAGCCACACGGTCCGGGTGACCAGGTGATGAGGATCGCATGATCGAAGCATCAACGTTGTTATATCTTGCTTAATTGAAAGCTAATCACACTGCCGCTCTTGGCCAAACCTTCAGGTGTTCAACCACTGGTCGGAAGGTCCAGGGTTGGAAACTCTGAGTTTCGTGAGGTGATTTCCAATCAGGATGAAACAGCTATACAGTGCTCCCCGGCTGTTTTGCTTGGATTGTCTTGACTGACAGGACCAAATCTCGATTTGAACTTACCAAATTTCCTCACATCACCTTCAGTCGCATAGCTGAGGGCCCAAAACTGTTATCACACAGATACACACACACACAGTGTACACGTAATCTGTAAATTTGCCCAACAAGTCAAATTCCGACTTACTCATGTTACCGTGAGGTTTGTTGGATTTTTTCAAAGATTTTGGCTGCAAATGAATACCCTCACAGTGGCTTTGACCGACTTAAGACGACAATGAAGTCTTCCTAGACGGAAAATAAGTATCCAACCGATATGGTGAAACAGAAATCCCATTATAGATTTCACTGTTTATGGCTGTTTGAGCCTGTATTTTTTTTATGTTTGGCCCCCAACGTCTTGGCATTTTTCCGAGCCAATTTGTGTGGATTTATTTCCCAGAACCTGGTTCAAGCCCAAGTTTTGTTAGGTTCAGCAAGGTTTGTTCGACCACGGCATCTTACCTTGAAGTGTTTAACCTCCAAATGTCAGCTTTTATCCACATTCACCAAGTAGTCTCGTTGCTACGGCGTTTTCTTCCACACCACATCACGCACAGATTTTAACCAGGTGACCAACAAGCGCGATTGTGCATGGCTTTAACAGAAAGGATTTCTCTGTTTTTCACGTGTCAGACTACTCATGATAAGTGTAGAACCGTGTGACTTTCAGGTGTTTGTTCTCACGTACGAGACTGTTTAGATGTCCAACGGATCAGACGAAATCAAAGAGTATAACACAAACACTTCCGTGACGTTCCGCTATTTCTGGAGCTGGAAGTGTCGACTACATGTTCAGGTCACACCCAGCCGATCTCTCTGAATGGTATACAGTTATACATTTATTGATTTTGTTCGACAGCATGCCAGTTTCAGTGTGAAGAAATGCCAAATTCAGGATAGGAACCACAACTGTCGGGGAACAAGCACATTCTCTGTAAAGTCCCACAAGATGTCGCTGGATAAATCTGAAAGGCGCTGTGTATCGATATCCAGAGAAAGCAAGCCAGTCCGCTTAGTACATCGTGCCTCTGTTGTCCACAGCCTCCTGAGCAAGTAGGTTGGAATCGCAATGATTTGTTCAAGCGGGATGTACGATGGGAAATGACTACTTTTATGTGAATTGCGCTGAGCATCGCGAGTTACGGTGAGTAACAGTGATACAAAACAGAAAACGGTGTTCCTACATATGAATTCCCGGACTATTTTGTGATGCGTGGAACCGACTTGATCAGATGTGTTAGACCTGAGGAGATGCTAGGTTTAGAATAGCAGAAGACGAAAAAGAGTTGAAGAGTAAGAAAACATAGGTATGAGGCAAGTTTTTGACTACTCTCACTTTTAGAACCGGCACATATCCGGTCCAAAATTAATCACGTAACTTTCAGGTAGCTGAGCGAAATAAGGGGGGCCACCCGAACAATGTCATTTAAATTTGACCTGACCAGCACATTCAATGTTATCAGTATCGGACGTTCAAAATGACCAACTATCCGTTCCAGTGTTATTTTCTCGACAGATCAACCGAAGCGGCTGCCGAAATGCAAGAATTTCGAGGTTGGCATCCCTCAGGACGATTGCTTATTTACTGCAGCCGAGGAGGGCCATCCGGCCTTGTGTTTGCAACAAACCAAAATCTAACTACTTAAAGTTGTCAGTAGTTTAAACTCTAGAGGAAAATACACCGGAGTTTTGAATGAACTGAATCCTATTAGAAGCGTACAGGGGTTTTCGACGCATTTTCTAACGATGATTGTTTGAAAGTCAACCAACCAGAGGCCAATACTATGTTCCATGTACAGTAAGCAGTGCATTTATTCCACAAATACCTCCAATTTTCAGGGCCAAGTGAATCCGGAAATGCTGCTCCAGGTTTCAAAGTGCACACTGGATACCGAGAACACACGTTCAAATGAGTTCCGCGGATAACCCTTAACTGACGCCAGATGCCAGTTCATAGTACTATGATGATTCCGACCTTGTTGTCAAACTACATTGTCATGTTTTCCTCCATCAACATTTCACTACACCAAAAATGCGTATGCGATCCGGGGTTTTCAAGTCAATTCAGAACTTCCAAAACAATTGTCTTTTGTCCAGATATCGGACTGACTTTTAGAGTTGTAATCACCCTCGGTGTTTTTGAGTCTGTTGGTCGTAGTCTAGCTCCCATTCCGTCATGCAAAATTCATGCAGAAACTAGGCTGTCGTCAACTTGGTTGGCTGCGTGTGTTTTCAGGAAGCGCTTATGTTGTTGTCACAACTGATAAGAACGGAAAGCTTAGCTGAATCGCTCGTTTACAATATTATTGAACATAAGGGACTGCACGAAGGTAACGACCAGGATGTTGGAACGTGTTTCAGTGCCACTGAGTTACGTCGAGAAGACATAATTTGGTTTCTTGAATACCTTGACAACCGGAATGTTAGGTAGATTTGTGGCAGATAAATCGAATGAGCACATCAACAATGAGAGGTACTAGGTTCTTTGTTACAAACAAATTTCTCTCCAAGTACGTGTAATTTATGTTCAAATAGAACATACGTTCGACCAAAAATTCGCGACATTCGCCCACTCGGTGCGTCTCAGGCGGTCTCAGCGGTGCTTTACCGAAGGGTGCTAAGCAAGGAAGCATCACTCTTTGTCCCGTTCGATGAAGGAGTAGGGATATCACAGTCAGTTTGTTCTAGTTACACTCAGGATATATTATCCACACCAATCTTCTCAGAAGTTCACAAACCTTCACCTACTCGGGGCGATAACTTATTCCCCTATACGGATATCTGTGCATACATAGAAACTGTACCAAAGAAAACAATTTCTTAGCTAAATTTCAAATCATACTGACTAGATTTTCACTAAATACTTGAAGTTGCGGTGTCAGTGTGAATCAAAAGGCTTGACAGAAAGCGAGTTGCCTGAAACTTTCTCGTTTTTTCCTGGAGATTCCAGAGGCTGCGATTTGTGAATCCGCCGATATAGTCAGTCCTTGCCATTGCACGATGCTGAGATAAATTGGCTCCGGAGGGTTTCTGCCTTTATATAAACACTAAATAAGAAACTAAACACAGCGTCAAATCGAGGCGTACGTGACTGTATGGGAGTAAACTAACCTGAAAAATGTTCCCATAAAACCTATTACTTTCGATTGAGGAGGCCAAATCTAAACTGCACAACTTCTGTAATGAAAACGTATCTACATATATTGGAGAATCCCCTAAGGTTTCATACAAACAGTAGGCATATTATGCCAAAAACCTAATCTAAAATTACCGAGTATAGTGTATCTGTTGTGTTGATGCGTCTTAAACGCGCCCCTCTTTGCTTTGCCTTTGAACACGAGCAAATCACTAGATACAGATCGAAATGAATTCCTCCGAAACGACGATGATTTTAGTGCCATGATTAACGTTTGGTCGGACTGCTTATTTCAGATTCTTCATACTGACGGTGGTTTTTTTAAGTCTATGATGTTTCAAGGCCACCCAAAACCGGCATGCGATTCATGCACCAGCCAGCATTCTGAGTGGTGAGATGTGCAGAGGGCAGGAAGCTCGCGCATTCAAACTGCATTTGTGCAAAGCCAAGAGAAGAGTGAGTTAAATGCCATAGACGCATAAATTAAGGATAGATGGGTTCTCAAAGCAAGCGAAAAAGTAGTCTGGAACAAGTTGGAGGCATTATTTCAGGAGATATCCGCTTCTTCGTGTGAGATTTGTACAGTTTGACGTAGGTGAATATGTGAACTTAACATTACAAAACGTATCCATGTTCCTCAAGATGTCCTCGATGGGCCTCTCTTTATTCGCGCAACTTTTTGTGATTACGCACATCACCTCTTTTAATAAACGTTTGCGAGTAAACCGAAATTTGTGTTTTCGGAAAACTCACTCTAAACTTAACTTCATATCCAAGGCTTCTCGCATTCGGAACTTTAAGCTGCTTTCATGTTAGTCAGTCATATTTTTATACTGTATATTCATTTCAGCGAGAGCAGAAGTGCCCTTTGTAAAACCTTGCTGATGTGAAAAGTCGAAAAGAGGCCGGACGACGCTCCCCTGATTCGAACCGCCAACACGAAGTTCGCCCTACCAAAGCCTATCCCACTAGTGCATGGAGCCACGGACGACGATTGGTGCAAACCTCAGCTAAGCAGCTAGGCCCTGTATGGAATGGCCGTATGTTCGGGTATGGATCATGTGACTCAGGCCAGCTATTCAGTTACTTCAGTTTGCCTTGTGCATGAATCGACTCTCCCCAAAACCCCGAAGCGTGGAACCTACAGTTAAATTTAGTTTAAATTTACTGAAGCCCTTGGAAACCCAAATCAAAGCAGGGCGATACTCCGTACCTGGTAACAGATTGTGTAAGAAAAATGAGACAGCAATTGCATGAAAATTACCGCCTACTGGATTGGAGGAACCCCTAGCTAACGGCAATACACCATGATCGGCTGTAATCGGAGCCTGAGAGTTAACGTCGACCCAAACGAGGCAAAAAACGTTGCACCCCTGTGGTTGGGGTAAAAGGATTCCGCAGCACACGGCTCTCGTTCTTTGCCTAGGCCTCTATTACGAAGCTTTAAATGACAAAAACAGCAAGGAACATGAATGGCGGAGTATGTCGCAGTGAGTAGTATTTTCAAACGTTTGCAGTTGAAACATGCACTAAAAAGTTGTTCCAGCAGGGTCCGTTGAAACGATGGTAGTTTCATTGCAAACGTGTTCCCATTCTATACAATTTTGCCCCATGAGCTTCATGTTTTCGGAAAATTTTCAGCCTACATTCAAGGGCTGAATCAGAATGTCACCTGATATTCACTGGAACTACTTAAAGTGTTTGACGCATGTTATCGTAGTTTTTGTACTTGCTATACTTCTGTACCCTTATTTTCACGACCTTGAATGGACTTCTGTTTCGACGAGTCTAGCTGAACGGTTTTTCCAACACAGGCTAGCACCCCGGTGAGTGGTATCCTTGAAACCCAAAGCGTTTTTGATGACCGTGTATATGCTGCTTGTCTTACTTGAACCTTGGCGTTTAAACAATTGGAGAGTGATTAGGAAGCAGATATAAAATTTTGCGCGTGCTGGTACATGTTAGTAAGACTTCCACGTAAGTCCCGTTGATCACCCTTAGGTTTGCTGTGTGGACTTTATCCACAACCCGTGTGGGAGGTTACATTTGGCGTCATGGGTCAAAAATATAACAAGCAGCTTTAGATCAAACTGACTGTATGCCGCAGATTCAAGGTTATTTCGAGCACTTAAGATAGAATGTCATCTTAGGGTGCTGTCAACCTCAAACTGGGGACAAAGAAAGTTCGGTCGGGTGGAAATAAACTCTGTCGCAAGGATTAGTCCTTCCAAACCCCAGCTATAAAGCGAAAATACCATCTCAAACGGCTCGTGCCAACCTGTTTTGATCAGCAAAAACCTGGAACATGTAGTAATGGAAACGTTTAAGCCATTCTAGACACAAGCAAAATATGATATTGTAGAGTTTGCCCCATGAATTTTGAACCATGCCCTACAGTGTGACTTTGGAGATCAAATTCGAATTCGAAAAATTATCACTTTTGGTTGAGTGTTCTGGTCCACTTAATTTCAACTTGTCATCGTATGGACAGCGACTCGAATTTCAACGAAGCTTCTCCAAAGTCCAGAAGTTCAAAACTGGCCTTGCGTCGATCATCCAGCAGATTAAATTGAAGAATCGAGTGACCCTCTCCATTTCAAAATGTGTATGCTATCCTCGGTTGGATAAACTATGTACGGTATACAAGCGCAATCGAGGGTTGGGGTAGCCGTGCATTAGCAACATTAAATAAAAGCTCTTCTGGTGGGTTACGGTTTTTTAGAGAGGAGGAAAAGTCGATTGCCATGTTGACACTATATTCCGCCGGCGTGTTGCCTGTACCTGTAAAGTCAACTGCGCGGTACCTGGAAGAATCACGGCTAAAGTTAAAGGCAGCTTCCCTCCACGACATTGGAGTCTTCCTAAAGGTAGCTGATAAACTAGTTCAAGGGTAGAAATATTTGGCAGTGTTGAGGTCTACATAGGCGAGCCCTGAGAATTCACCAAATCAAAGACTATAAACGTACAAGATTTTGTTGTTCGGGGAGACAACCGTCGAGCAGTGGATGTGTTTGTGACCTCCACGTGTTTGGTGAGAAGTTCGTTAGTGTAAACTTGTAGGTTGAGCGGTTCTGTCTGAGGTGGTGTGATCCAGCTGATTTTGTGTGAGGGAACAGGAGCAACGGTTGGGATTTTAGTTAGAATTGCATGAAGCGGAAAAATCTGAGCAGATCGAAGGTTCACAAAACTTTTGTGCCACAAATTTTCGCTCAGGAGTCTTGACTGCTGAAGATAAATTGTTCCCCTATATCTAACTATTGAGCGCAGTCGAGGCAGAAAATTTTGTTGACGGCATTTTGTTCTGAAATGAGTGTGTGGATAAAGCGGGCCGAGGCCTTGGTTAAAATCGAGGATAATAGGTATTTCTAATCGCCTGGTTTGGGTGTTCTCGAAGATATCCAGTCAAAGGTGTTGGTGGTGTTAATATCTGCAAGTATCAGGGAAGACGCGTAAAGTCGCCGTGCTGATATAAGTTTGTCTGTGTCGGCAGAGGATTTAGCTCAAAGTAACATGGTTGCTACTGCTAGGATTAGCGATTTTCATGACGTCGTTCTTCATAGGGCTCGGTTAGTGAGGACCTGATTTAATGAAAACAGCCAATGACTACCATGAAAACAGGGCAAATCTGTCGTGCGTGGAAACCACTCGTCTGCAAGAAAGCCCAGAGAAGAAAAGCACACAACTTTGAGTGAGGAATAACTGTTCTTCAATTGGTTACCGGTGTATTTAAGACCTCCCGAAGAATAAACGTCTTTGTTGCCTAGGCTGCGATACGCAGGACTAGGTATGAAAACGATGACGTTGCCCTTGCTGTTGGATAAGGGGGAATGGTGAGCAAATCGGCTGATCAGGGAACCCAGGAGTGCGCCTTAATGAATGAACCAATGAGGAAAATGACAGGAATATGGATGCTGGATCTAGGAGGCGGAACTTCCACAACAAACACATACAAGTTGGCTGACGCTCTAGCACGGAGTTAAAAAAATAGAATCTTTTTAAATTTGACGGGAATGAGCAGTCGAAATATAGAAAAAAAACACTGAACCGTTCCACGAATATTTGCTGATGCTGAGCTGAACCGTGAAAGCTGCAACCAGGTTGATAATAGGAGGATATCCTTTGTCGCCCCACTCAATCTCAATAATTTTTTTGGTTAGTATGAAAATGATCGTAGGCTGAATGCGAAATAAACAATATAGATGAATTTCTGGGCAGGCTGTAACCTTACGAAAGAGCCCTATTGGGCTTGCATGACTTGAAGAACAATGGAGATGTCTTGCCGAGAGTTTTGAAGGTATAATTCATTTTGTTCTGCCCTGGGGCAATTAAAATATCGGTCACGTCCTCAAAGGGACTATCTCGGAGTTCTGTATGCTCGGATTCAAATTAAAGTCCAGCGGACCACTGTTCGCTGGCTGGCTGTTATGAACTTTCTAAGCAGTTTGAAGTTGTTAACCGGGTTTAGCTTCGAAAGAAAAGAAGACAGACCATGTTTATTTAGGGTTAATAAAGTGTTTGAGGCTGACGTATGTTTTCGCACCTCACTAAGGTCACCAACGGATTGGGGGATCAACCAGCAGGCAGTCCACTGGATCTTGCATTGGGGATGACCGTAGCTTTGGTCATGTTGTGTGACGGCTCACCTCTGATCACAGCAGCCAAAAAGACTGGAAGGGATCTGCAGACATGTTTGATTCCTATATTTCTGTGTTAGCGTGGCTTACCTACTGCTTTTCAAGTAACAGACTTAATGAACTTATCCACTTGTCTGAAGAAGAAAATTTTGGATCAAAAGATGCTCTCAATTTCAATCATGGAGGCTGTTTTTCTGCGGCTTTGTACACGAGCAGGGACTGTAGAGGGTAGATGTGTAACGTTTGCACCAGCAAAGGGGACGGCTGTTTGATGGCTTATCTTTCGGTCACGCATACAGATGGCCTTAGAAGATGAGAACTAGTGGAATGGGGACCAGTGGGTTTTCAGTACAAATAATTCGGCAGGCCACTCATGATGGGTCTGCTGTGGCGTCATATACATTCTTGAACGAGCTACTACAGCTTAGGGGGAACCATTAAGGACAAGAATATGCTCGACTCTCATCATGGATCGCTTTGTTACACCACGAGTCTGGGAAGATTTTGGCCCAACAGGGTACAATACAGGGATGATTAACATAAATACCCTGGGCCAGGGCGAACTGACAATCAACTGGCACTACCTTCAATCTTGCTCGCGCGAACATGGAATTTTTTCAGAGCTACTAACAATTTAAAGAAATGGATGATCAGAACAAACTATCAGGAACCAGAGAGCCCAGCAAACCACCAAACCAACCATACAACCAGCTGAACCGACTTTCGTTCGAAATGTCCATGGTGATGTGTTATGTTCAGCTAATGAGCGCAAACACAGATGCTGGTTCAAGTAGACGGAGTAAACAAAATAAATTACCGGTCTAAAGCGTCAGGTTAATTTTTCAGCCAAAATCTCCATCTTTAAAGACCCAGGGTGACAAGGCAGTCCAGGTTCCTGAGATGAGGTCCAATAGCTCTGTCTTGTATAGGAGGCTCGCGATGCAACTGCATTCCAGCTAATACAAAACTTACATGGGGCAAAAATTAGTATAGGCCCTGGTCTTTTGGGTTGAACGGGCTTTAACAAGATTTGTCGTATGTAAAATTTTGGTTCCGAAGATTTTAGTGAGGTCTGTTAGAGATTTAATGGTGTTAAACTGGCGCAGACAAGGATAAGAGCCAGATAGACGGTAGTATCTGGATAAAACTGTACAACGCTGCTTTCTTCAGCAAATTTAAACCCATTTTGCAATCCAGTGCGACCACATTCCTCTCCAATGAAATTTTCCTAAAAATTTGCATCGTGGCTGACGCGCTTGGTTTGAACATCATCCAAGCCATTTGGCTTTTTCAAAAGTGCTCTTTATGTGTGCTACCTATGAGTACTTCACAATCACGGCTTTCCAGTGTAACCGATTGGCCCAACATACCGCAGACGGAAACGGTTTTGGACGTGTACATACTGTAGCTTCAGTTTTAGCAGGTATACCTCTAAACGTTTTGTAGACTCCTACAGAACACCCGGGTTGGAAAATCAATAAACTCATCTACATATAAATTAATCATAAGCAGGAAACCCCCTCGGTTGACGAAGTATTCAGTAAAAAGTTGTCGGCCTTGTGCCTCGGATCTTAAAGCCTTATTTCCACATTGATCCTGAAAACGCCTTGCTAGATAAGAAACATTCACAAGATGGACTTGAATGTCTGTCACTGAATCACATCAACATGAAGCAAGGAAAAAATCCAAACAAGTCCGGGCCACAAGTAACACATTATTGGTTCAGCCGCTCCTTAACTGCAAACCTCATCCTTTCACATCGCCAGTCTACTCAGTGCCGAAATCATAGTTTATCTATCAATTGGGCGCTTGGCTTGAATAAACCGACTGTCGAGTTTGTGCTGCGTGTAGCATAACTGGTATACTAGCTCGTGAGGTCCTTTATAAATTATACATACTTCCTCCTCATCATAGTAAAGGACACTACGCGTGTATTGACTGGAACCTTAATTTGCCCACGCCATTCACCTACCATTATTATTTCAATTCAAGCAGAAAGTTTTCACATTTTTCTGGCTGAGTTTGTTAGTTTTCCAGGCCAACCAAAAGATATGAACCAACATCTGTTTTTGAGAAAAGCAACGGTTTTTATGCTACAAATGCGTTCTGTTGTCGCAGGAAAGTGTTTCCCGGATTGTGCGCTAACATTAATTAGCATTTTCTATCGATATGGTACGCGTTGAGATGGTTTAGCTAACTGCCTGCCTATAAGTCAATCTTACAGTCTTGTGCAGTATGCTGCTGTAAAACAACCTGCCCGCTCACAACGAATGTTGTCAGGTTGTCTGGTCGCTAGACAGATTTGATGTCTTGAAAGATTCGTTTGTAAAACAGTCCCAAAATTGTTGGCTTCTGCTTATTTTCCATAGCCTTTTGGATCCTCTTGGTTTGTGCTGCGTTTCGATCTACATACCTGATTTTCTAGCCTGCAAAGTAGATCAATAACAGACCGATCAAACGAGGAGGCGGCCAGCTACAAGGTAATAGGCATTGGACCGATTGAAAGCAAGAACTGCATGTTACAAAGCAAAACAGAGCATCAAAGAACTGGTATGGCTCCAAGTGAAATGATTACGGACAGTCAGCAGGGTTGAATTTCATGGATGCATCAAAAAAGCACAATGAGGGAAACTGCCCGTCCAACCGGTAGTTACAGGTATCTTCGCACACGGTATAGAAATGCCTCACGATCAACTGCTAGGACCAGTGAAAGTGTTAATAGCCACCCTATCATCGACCGATAAAACGCATCCTACCTAGAATGTTCCAACACATTGTCAATGTCCAACATTACTTGCATGAAAAAAGGTCAAAACCTGAGTCTCCCAACGCAGGGGGTTGGGGTTTATTGACCAAGGCAGAGCATCACGAAACTTGTTTACCAGCAGTCCGAAATTTATTCACACAAAATCTGAGATAGGTTGGGGTTTGTTGGAAAAGACGATCTGATATTGCCAACTAGGCCAAGAGAACCTGTCAGGAATCTCGATCTAGGGCAGCATATGGCACTCCAACTTCATAAGTTTACCTTAATGGACGAGCCAAAATCATCGACTTTGTTTCCCAATATTAGGCAGCCAGCAGTTAATGTTCAGTAGGGGAGGCTTTATTGGACATATATCCTAGCGAAGAGCAATCATTTATGACGAGGAAGTTACAAGGGTTCAATGTACTTAAGGTAACTAATGTTAAATTTGTTTGATTTCTGACGCAATAGATCGAAGATCCAAAGCCGCAGACCTGAATTCTGATTTACATCAAGCGGATCCTATAGCCACTGAAAGTGCACTTGCTCATCTTCAACTGGTGCTGTTGCCTGTGAAGACTGCAGGCGGAACACGTGTTTTAGCAATCCTCAAAAGCAAAACGTTCATTTCTTGCAAGCAAGCCGCCATTTGGAACGTACTGGTATAAAAAAAACCGGGTCCACTTTGAGCAAAACGCTACTTTCAAACTTCACCGTGGCAAAATTAATGCTCCAACAGCCTTGGAGACGGAATATCCCAAAGCTATTCTTCATGACGCCTACCCGGCATTAGATCCTGTTTGATACAGTTAGTTGACAAGCATTGAGCGTATGCGACAACCCATGGGAGCAAACCAACTGACCCCTGCCTCAGAACTGATTGCGCGAATGAGACTTGAGATGCTTGGATGACTTTTCAATAGATGTTACGCTATGATGAACACTTCTGATTCCGGTTTGGCACATAGTATATGTATACACGCGCTCAAAAAGCGGGGTAGCGTGGAATGTCAGGAAGTCGGCGGTATTCGATGTTCGCGAAAATGTAGTGACGGTACACGCCGGTTCTGAAATGTGCAGATATGGAAATTGATATTATTGCAACCACAAGACGCACCAAACACATATTCGCACAGACTGGGTGAGGCAGCAGAGAAGACCGGAAGGAAACAACATTGGGTGTGTGATGAAACTGAAGCCACAAACACAAGTCAAGTACAAGTGCAGCAGTAGCTCAAGGTCACTTATTGGTGTGTACAATCAGGCTACTGCTTCTCGTCTGGGCTCGTCAGACGTAGTTGCAACAGGGAGAGATATACACACACATTAGATCATACGATAAACATATGTAAGAAGGTTCAGTCAAGTTTCACTTGCGTTACACATTGAAAATATGAATTCCGCGCCCAAAGTAGACGTTGCGTAGATTTAAGCGAATTTCAGCCAAACTGCGTCTGCCGTTGCTCAGTATTTGCACATTGGAATTAATTTCTCAAAAGCTACAACATTTTCAGGGTTGCCACTTCATAGTGTAGACTGTCTGTGTATAATGTATATGTTCGTGTATTATTGCAAATTCTCTACATTGGTGATTTGCTTAAGTAAGCAAATCTCCAAGGTCAGTAAACATCACCGACTGTGAATATGCTGCTTAATGTAATAAGAAATCGCGAATTGCACAAAAAGGTCACTTACTTACAATGCATGGAACTTTCAGTTAGTTTTGCAGCTGAAATAATTTTCTGAACACTCTAGAATATACATGACCCTTTTGGACGCAAAATATGCGGTGGTGCCATTCCTGCAAACAATTTTTGCACGATAATTGCTGTTACAAGTTGAAATTGCGTAGGCTGCGTTCAGTATTGGCGTAAAATCGTACAATTTTGTTGTTAAACAGCATTCTTTCGTTCTAGCCTGCGAGTTGTGCGAACCATGAGTTCATCAGTTAGCCAGACGGAACTAACGTGCGGCTAGTGGCCCACGATGCCTAATCAACTAGCCACATGAACCTACGTCGATCATAGCGGACAGCTGAACGAACCTAGCTGACGCACACGACTAACATGTGGCTAGTGGTCCAAGATGCCTAATGAACTAACCACATAAAAACTACGTCGATCATAGCGGAGAGCTGAACGATCCTAGCTGGCCGGAGCGCGCACATCCATTTCTACCGGGAAAAAGGTCCACAATGGGCAATATAAAAAGTTGTTGTATTAATCCTTGCATCTTAAACTCATGAGATGACGCACCTCCGGTGTTTGTGCTGACATCTTATGACAATAAAGTAAGATCTACACAGGCTTAATTTGACCATTGACGTCCAGAAATGAGAGCAAGATATAAGCTACGTTATCGAAATATCATCATGGGACAGGCGGCTGACAAACTGCGAGGAATACTTACCCCAAAAGGGAGGCACTTCAGCGGCTATGATATCGTAGATGCTAGCTTACATAACGCCATCTTCAGCGGCGAGTTCGCACGCCTACTTACCGTACCCATTAAGAAATACGAGACTTACATGAAA
>CM030374.1:25751078-25790358 GCA_003604175.2 Clonorchis sinensis
AGGCTGCGTTCATTATTGGCGAAAAATTGCGCAACTTCGTTGCCAAACATCAGAGCTTTTCGTTCTAGCCTGCGAATTATGTTGGGAAGACCATGAGATCCTCAATTGGCTACACGGAACTAACGTGCGGCTAGGGTTCCACGATGCCTAGCGAACTAGCCACAAGGAACCTACGTCGTTCATAGCGGACAGCTGAAAGCAACCTAGCTGACGCACACGTCTGTCACATTTTTAGTGCACCTATTTTTAAAGCAAAACAGCGTTGGTGCTTCGATTACTGGATGAACGCACAAATACCACATAGTTCGCCTTCATGTGTTGATTTAAAGCATTGTCCAATTCCGTAAAGGATGAAAAAGACACAACACCAAATTTCTCAGCAAACGCCTGTGCAGCCACTTCCGATGCCATTGTACAGCAAGTTCGAAGTCGAACGTGCCCCAAAAGTTTGAAAGGAGATTAATTAAAACAAATCGCAAAAAATGACCTCAGATGAGGGTGATGCTTGGTCTGAGGACATATGCAAAGAAATGCAAGATTTTGACGTAGAAAGTTTTATTTCGCTCGCAACGGTTTTGCAGAAAAATGCATTGTGCATCCAAGGCGCGGCAGTCACAATGGGGATGACGCCGAAAGACACTTGGTTGCGCCACCAGACACCGCTCACTAGAAGCGCACCCAAATTATTTTCGCCGTAACTGTATGGTTTCCGAAGTTGAGACTTTTACGGAGAGTAAGTGTAATCGATTTGCACTTGTAGGCGCTATGTTGCTCATGGCATTTTGTTTAAGTGAACGAATTTTCAAGGTCACAACCCATCAATGATTCGCATTTTGTTACCGGTTTACGAGAGATAAAGCACCAAATCGCAAGTTAGCATATTTTGGCGTTCTTTAAGGATAGAAATAACGTCTTCAGAATATCCAATGCAAATTCCATCCGGGAAACTCGGTCATTGATGTTTGCGTGCTTTATACTCCCAAGCTTTAACAAACGAGATAATTTTGCTCATGGAACTCGGTCGCAACATATTTCCTTATGGAGCTCAGCTTCCAGTAAGTAAAACATTGTCAAAAAACAGCATGAACTGTGCAGCGGAGATCCGAGGGCCATCTCTGTGGATGAATGCTCATCCCAGACACGCATAACTAGCCTGTGTATAATACAGCGTCAGGAGCCAACTGTAGGTAACTTACCAGCGAAATGCTATCATTCCTATTAGGAATAGGATACGTCATAGACAAAATAAGTCATGAAGCCGCCATTATGATAACGATAGTCAAAGATAGCCCTTCATACTCAAAACTGTACGCGATGTCACTCACCTCGACTACTTATCGTAACTGCTAGGCACGTGTCTATGTGCGACGCTGATTATGAGGCTTCACCTACGCACGGTAACGTAATGCAATGGCTCCTCATACTCATAACTGTACGCATTGATAATGCGCCCGCAATAAATTCACGAAAATATCGTTGGCAAATTGCGTTTTTATTCGTTACATTGGCCGATACAAGTGCATTGGGTAGTCGCTCCACTTTTCTTTCTCTGAAGAGCAACTTCACGGAACAAGGATTCTGAAAAGAAAAATGCACAACCAATTAATCTTCGGCAGCAGCATTAAAACGTCTTAATTTGATGAAATTTCATCTGCTTACTTACGTTGAGCTTCGTGATTCCCATTATCATTTGTGAAGCATGAGGAAGGTAAAGAGGGGCAAACGGGGCTGTCCTACAAGTTGGCTTACTTTTTGGGGATCATTTGCAACCCATAACATCAGATGAAATGTCGCAATACGGAAATCACACAAAATCCTCGTCATCTCGGGATTCGAAAGCAATGTCTACAAAGCATGTGCTTGTAAGTAGGCTTCAAATTACCAGTCTGCATTTGCTCCGAAGTTGGGCAGAACAATTTTATCGCAACAGTCTTGGGGGATACACTCGGCTGGGCCTCCATGGATCGATCGAGATCCACATCCTAGCATGCTCTTTTAGCTGACCGCTTGATGGACGAAAGGCTGCGTTTGCGCAACGTACGGGCGACTAGAGGAAATAGTTTAATTGATACGTGCGCATTCACCTGGTGGTCAAACCTGAAGACCTTCTCCACACAATGGACAAGATCGTTACCGCAGCAATAACGGTGGTATGGTAATCGATCTCGCGGACACCAGCAGTCAGCAGCGTCAGTTGGTTGGCCACAGAGACAACAATGGACATCGTCAGTAGGCTTAGAACGCCACCTTGGTTGGGGACGGTTATCCTCTAACACTAGAGGCTGATTGTCCGTCGCAGTGGCTGAATTTCGACGTAGCATGGGGTGCGTTTGGACAATCAGATGCTTCATGCATCTAACTGCTTTACGTGGCTCCAGCAGCTTCAGTTTGCCAACCAACCGTTCCAGCTGCTTGTGCAAACCTTCTACTGGTGATGGCTGTGGCCTGGAAATCAGAGATATAGGTATGCCTCCCTCTGGTAGGTTGTATTCGGCTAGCCACCGCTGATGAATTGGAAATTGACCAAGGCACTGTAGGTTTGATTAATCAACTTACCGCAGGGGAATGAGTGGCCTCTGAATACCAAGAATAGGTGTACGCAGGGTAGCCACATTGATTGGTACGTGCACGTGCAGGTTCCATCCGAGCTGTTATCCGTCTGAGAACATTTCGGGGTTTGTACCACAAACTAACTGTTACTAACAACGGGTTTCTCACCTTGAATCAATCTGTCTGACGGTATATCAGATTTGGCGTGCACGTTCCAATGTGCCTTAGGACTTGAGTGGCGACGTACGTTGTCATCCGGGAAACCACACGTAGAACGTACCTGTCTCCCTCGCGGATTTCTCGGCCGTCACAGTAGTAAGTGGTGTGCATTTCATACTCACGCATGAGCCATTCGCTGTGTTGAAAGACCTTTTGGATGGCGTGCTCCAGGCTATCGGCGTGCTGCATGCGCCTCTTCAAACGCCCGTTAGCGTTCTCCAGGCGGTTATTGGTCACATTCTCGGAATGCACCAGCTCATGCTGTGCATGAATGGCCCACTCTCGAGTGATATACAACCAGTGGGCAGTCAAATAGGAGGCAAACCTGGAGTCGATCCTCCGCAGGATTTGTAAATCGTGGCGAAACCTACGTGAGTATTGTCTGGTGCGCGGTCACTTACTCAGCTGCGTTAACAAAGCGGGCCATTTGGTGAAATATGTGCCGGTTGTGGTTAGTCGTCTACAAGAGTTACAGCAACGCAATGAAACGTACGTGTTTCCGGATGGCTTGCCGTGCGTGAAAATAGCACAGCATTATGTAGCAGCCGAACACAGTTTTAGCAGCCCGCATCTGAGACGTCATCTTGTACATGACGAACGTCTTCACCGGATATTGCCCACCCATCATCTTCTTGAACAAGCAGAACAGCTTGCTCAAAGGCGCAAAATGCTCATTTTCGACAAAGGCATATATTACGGGTCGACCGATGCCCATGCCATCCGTCACAAGGAATGTATATAGCTTGTAACTTAACAGTGAAAGTCAGAGGCTCTAAAATAATTTACCCAGGACGGTTGGTACCGTGCGTTGCATCAAAGTTTACCAAATCAGGGAAACGTCAAAAGAGTGCGATCTCTGCGTGCGAGAGAAGCAAAGGTGGCTGAAACTACCACTCTCAGCTTCCATCAGCAGTGCGCGACCACACTCTCGAAGCTTGGTTATAATAGACTGCATGTCGTCTAAAAAACAAACAAAAGGTAACAATCGACCTACTTAACAAAGGGGGCCGGCATTTGATGCGATAATTATACACATTCTGGATAGTAAGTACCTATCCAAAATGGTCAGCGACGTATTGCCGAATCTCCGACGAAGGAGCCCCATACTTCAAAAGGGCACTACACTCCTTTAATTCCTCACTTGTCAGGCGCCGGCTGACAAGGAGGCTGTCAAAAATAAACTTGCTACGTGGATGATTTTGCCCCAGGTAATAGCAAGTAACCATAAAGTGGTCGTTGTACTGGCGAACATGGAACCTTGCCGTGTGTGTGTGCTACCGAGTAAAACCAAATCACCATAAAATTGCTAGCTGAAACGAATACCGCGGCCTTGGCCTCGTCTGCAGGGACGTCTGCTACAACGGTAAAACGCTTTTTCATATAAAAATTTCGAATTGCTGCTCCTTCGGGAGTTTATGCGTACGAAAAACACGAAATTATCCGTCATATACTCCCTCAAAGCGATTTTGAATGCATTGATGGAAAAAAACGTGGACGAACCAACTTCTCTACAAAATCATCCACCGCCTTCAAGGACAAAACGTGCTCAGCCATGACAGCCATTAAAAATATGAATCCTGCGCACACAGTGGGCCTTGAGTAAGTTTAAACAACTTCCAACAAAACTGCAGTCATATGGGGAGGTCTTAAGGGCCCGAATAATTACCATCAAATGTTCAAACTTCATGTTAAAATTTCTCTACTTCGAACCATGGTTTCAGAGAAATTTTTGGTGGGCTTCTAAGGCTCGGCCGGACGGTAGCGTCCGTTAGAATATTGAATTCCGCGCTCAAGATACACTGATTAGGTTTGAACAAAATTAAAGAAACTGTGATTAGAGATATTTTTGACTTCTGAGTTGATACAACCGAATGTCATCAATTTGTGTAAAGGCTCTGCTTGTTCAAACTACGGTTTCGGAGGAATTTTTGTGTGCATCTTAGGATAGGAAGCAGAATTCGACCAATAGGCATTCTGGACTTGTGGCTCTCTGTCCTTGACCTGATTCCCCTACGCGCGCTTCTCTCTGGGTGCGGCGATGTGTTCCGGTTTCGTTGCACCTTGTTGAGATGACGGACGTGGTAGGTTCTGCGTTTGTCTAAGTGATCGAGCACGTTGCTTTTACAGTCGAGATTCTATCATGATGTAATCGACGATGTGATAAATGGAGTAAAGGATGAATGGGTTGAGGAAGGTTTAGATCTTCAAGTTTTAGACGAACTTCGAAAAGTAATTTCTGCTCATAATTTGGTTGCGTAACTATCCTCTAGTTGTGGACAACAAAGCTTGCGGAGACTCATGTTTTTGATCCAGAACCTACAACAAACACCGCTGCACAGTACCTAAACCTTATACAACGTTCTCAGCTGCAGGTAAGTGTCACTTCGGTTTGACGATTGCGTGTCACGATTCATGTTACCTTCGGTTCATATTCACACTGCTCACGGATCTAGGCGTGTTCTTCGGGTGCCTAGCTGTCTATATTGCACTTCAACACTACATAGGACCCAGACCAGATAGAAAGGGAACGTTGATTTTGATTGTGGTTAATGTGGGGACCTAGGATTGAATGACTAGTTCTTTTCGCACGTCGTTGGTTAGAGCGCGAATTTACTGACCGGAAGGTCCGTGGTTCGAACCCGACCTCTGCCTCTCGACTTCCCCTGCCTAGGCTTGGCCAGCTGGCGGTATCCCAGCCCTCATGCTTCCTCTGGGTGGCATGGCAACTAGGCGGCGAAAGGGTGTTACAGCTGGACGATTTCGTTTATGACCCAATGATCCGCAATGAGGGTTGTCCGTGTAATAGTCGCATCCTGGCAGCATTTCAGCCTTCGTGTTTCCTTCGCGTAGCATGTCAGCTAGACACAGTGTTACAGCTGAACGATTGCTATTACTGTGGCAGGTTGCACAGGTGTTGGTATACTTTTCAGCTCCCGATCTGTGGCTTCCGGGCATAGGTATCCCCGTTCATTTGTCCAGGATGTCTGTTATCAAAACTTGTATATCATACCTATGCACCGGGCGTCTGTAGCTCCGCTTTGGCAAAGGGGCCTTTCCTCGGGAGCTCACCATCGTTCTAATCGGCACGTGGATTTCAAATAGTTTCCTGGCCACCGGAGATCTCATTGCACAAGTAGAGCCTCTTAGCTCACCAAGTGCGGTACCTGGTGTTTCTTCGTCCGAAGACGTATTACTAATGGTGATCTTATCTTCCAGTCTTATACTGATGACCAGTCGCTACTCGGCGCTAAATTTAGACGTTTCCTGATATCCTTCCTGCCGACAGACAGCCGTGACCACATCGCTACCTGCTTCCAGTGACGTGGCCCCATTTTTTTGACTACCGAACCCGTCGCTTCAGATTTTATTTTCATTCAGTGTATGTTTCCGGTAAATTCCGGAAACACTGAATATTTGTCGCCTAGCCATTGAAAAGCTTTCAGGCCCGCAAGTTAGACAACCCTGTCCGAGCATCCTATCTGTAACTGTAGAGGTGGGACCTGCGAAAGAAGTCACTCGTCAGAAATCTGAAAGGAAATTCATGTACTGTCTCTGAGCGTCCGCCAAATAAGGACCGGGTGCTAGAACGGTCATTCTAATCGTTTGGTTCGAGATGCATCCTTTCAGATGCCGAGCATAACTCAGCCGGAAGGTCTGCTAAACGTTGGTTCAACTGCTTTCTATGTGTGGGGAGGGGAAGCTGGTGGATTCGGAAAGTTTTGGAAGTTAAGTAAGCTAATGTAGCTGGGGCTGTCCGGAAACTTCACAGGACGGCACATGTGTGCTCAAGTTTTAAGCTCCTCATCATCTTTGTCAGAAATACACCAGCAATAAATACTGCAACTGAGGTGCCAAACAGCCATGATAAGAGTGTCCTAGTAAAGAGAAGAAAGAAGGGGGAGGGAAATGATTTCCAAATAACCTCATGTCATGGTCGAAAACGACCAAAAACATGAATGGCAGCGAGATAAATGCATCTGAGCATCATATCCATTAGTGAGATGCACTCAACTTTTTCGCAAGCCTCACTCGATATCAGCCCACCATACAACGACAGAAGAACTCTAGCTACGCGATCCGACTAGGAATCGACAGCACGCTCGCCACTGGAACCGGTTGCATGCTATGTCTTGTAGGATTTCCAGTCACATGTAAGGAGGATCACGCGGACCCCAACCTAAGCGGCGCGAAGACACCACATGCGTAGCACGCTTCCAGGTTACTCTAACATTAATTTTCCTCGCTGTTCCAGTGATTCTGATTCATCGCCGAGTACTCGATTTTGCACCACATCATGTCGAATGTGCTGTAGCCAGTTAGCATCTGCTATGTTGCCGAAGCGCCGATGAATAAACTTTGGATTATCTTTAAGGTCCTCCGATGGTCTTCAAATAACATTACAATCTCGTTCTCATACTCAAAGTCTGCTGGCCTCTGAATGTAGTTTTGATACCAAGAACTGTGACACTTTGAAATGTGCATCCGACGAGAGTATCGGTAATGAAACTGAACGGGAGCTTCATTAGTTGTGAGGATACCTCTGGACAGTCTGCTGTATATTCTTGCACGACAAGAAGTATGGTAATAGATAATACGAAGTATGTTTATGAACCTCAGCAGCATTCCTTTTCAGCCAAATATATGTTGGAGGAATGACCTATCTACGGGATCAAAGGGTCCTTCTATCTGTAGAAAAACCGCGAGTGCAGGCCGCAGGTATGTACGGCGCCGCTCAAGCATTTAACACAATGCAGAGATATGATCAGTACATCCCCTACCCGGGCGAACCCTGTTTGTTGCTCTAGGATTTGATCTCGTGTGTTGTGGTTAGGCGTCGCAGTATAATTGAAGTCGGTAGCTGCTTTTTAATCATGCGTTGGGTTGAAGCCGTCTCCTCGTATGTCTTCTTTGAATAGAGGTGATGGCTTCAGTTGTCTAAACGCATCCATGCTCCCAAAAAACCCAAATGATCTAGGTAAGCTAGCGAAAAAAGATCCATCAAGGTGCACCAAAACTGCACGACGCACCACTGCCTTTAGGTAGCGTTGGTGAAAGCTCACCCGGCCAGGAAGCCCGATCACGTTTCAAGACGTGTTCGGGTTTCAGAAATGCAGCAAAAGTCCATCCGTAGATTACCAAGGGTGCGCACAAGAGCAGGTTGTTGGTCATCTTGCTTAAGTGTAAGGCCGCAGTAAAAATCGGGGGAGTCAGTACCTGATTAATGAGAGTGGAGCGACGGATGTGTCCAACTGACTTTCTGCAGCTCGACCGTACAGAAGAACCGTCCTCAGTGGAGGTAAGGGGGATAATAAAGACGTCAGCAGTCGCATTTTTTCTCGTATCTGACCTGCTATATGCAGCGAATAAGACCACCGAGCTGATGTCATCACGTGACGGACGATGTGGCATATACTTTTGTTTGGGACGAGATGGCTCAAGTAGTTAGAAGAAGGCAAAGGTAATGTCGATGAAGCCAGTCGGAGAGCGACAAAAATAAACGGTATAATAATGCGAAAAATAAGTGAGGCCTCGGGGATGGGATAACTTAAAGTGTGAAATAATGGTGGAGTGCTTTCACTGACTTAGAACCGTGCCATTGATGAGAGAGATATTGAAAAGACATTTTTGTTTGTGTAGTTCATGGTCGTAAGTGGGCTAAGGCACCCAAACTTAGACCGGCTTTTGGCAGCGGTAGTTGGTGTAAGACCATCGTAGTAGTCTCACTTTTAGAAAACAGGTCCCCGTCCTTGTTCCAACCTCTAATCTGTAGCAGCTGGAAACAGTTCACTTCGTTACACGGTTTGTTGGTCGACCTGGATGACCTGGAGACTGTTTGTCAGACCACTGTCCAACCCGTGGATGTCGTATATGTATTCCCAATATAGCTCAGTGAGCTGCTGAGGTACGCAGACGGTCGCACCACGCTAAGGTCCAGTCTCTTCACGACGGACTTCAATTATTAATGCGTTCCATTTTGGGCTTTCAGTTCAGGGAAATAAGCATGATCAGTGCAGCTGAGCTTGCTATTGGTAGCTTTTATATTTTGCTACCATGTGATAGTTCGATTTCTCTTGGCTGACTGTCATTCTCCGGTTTGTTGCGCGAAGTCGATTGATTGGTCGTCCAAGCTCCCGCAACGTGTACAGTCATTAAGGCACAAACTTGCTGAGCGGAAGGTCCGTGTTTCAAACCCAACTTCTGCATCTACGCCTGGGTAACATGGCACTATTTCAGTCCTCGTGCTTCTTTCGGTTGGAATAGTAGCTATGCACCGAAAGGGTGTTAGAACCGAACAACTTTTTCCGAAAATCATTGGCATAACTCACATTACTGGCTCTATGTCCCCATCTTACCCGGGTGATACTCCGGAAACATCGATGGCCAAATACTGAAAGCTTCTTAGCGTCTTCGAATCGGTCTCTGATCTACTTAATACTATAGAGCGCACCGCAACATTTTAAACTCGACCCTTGTCAGATGGGCCGATATCACCAATATGCCACAAATGGTGCCGGTTAACGGAGGTCACTCTGACCGCCGCTGCCCGAATGACAATATCGTCTATAGCTAGGCCACCGCGAATAATGCCGCTACCAAGGTACGTAATTTTAGTCGATTACCCTAATGGGTTCATCCGCAAGCATGAGGCTTACGTTTGATCCTACCCAGATTTGCAGCAGCACGCTACACTGTGAAGCGCATACCAAACCGTGAGGAAGAATTATTTGGATTATTGAATTTATGCACTCGGGTTGTTTTGTGTACTAGAATAACTATATCACTTGCTCACTCGGCAAATGTGAACAAACCCTGGGAGCATTTCGACTCTGCAAGTATTAGAGGCTGGGAGTGAGTCTTCCATGATCATGTTATTGAGCAAAGAGAGGCAGCCTCACCTGACGCCATTGAATGTAATGAACTTAACTGATAGCTTACCGTAGACCTTGATCCGTCCGCCGGAGTTGGTCTACAAAGTTAAACTCTTCAAAGTGTTCGGCCCATATTTTTATCGGCGCTGTTAGTGGTATACTCAACCATAATCTTCACTTATCGTTGCAGTGACTTTCCGGCTACAAAATCCTTCATCTCCTGGACCTTCATTATCCACCAGAGCTGTCGGTTTTTCCTTAGACTTTTCACTATTTGGCTTTTGAGCGATTTGCATGCAACCTTGTACTAGCTGGTATGGATTTCCTGACGTCATTCAAGTTTCGCTGTATTCACTGTATTCACCCTTCACTTGGTCCCGTTGAGAGAGTCGGGCGAAACTCTAAATCCCGTGGACATACCTCCCGCGTTTTGCCGTGCATCATTCATGCGCTTATTCACACTATAAAATTCGCTCTTTGCGGTAGATAATTGAGTTGGCTCAAGTCGATACTACTGATTCTCCGAATGTGCTGAACGGATTTACTTCTTGTCTACTTGCGGGGCCTGAAGGGAGGCGAATTTACGGACGTGCTCGCACTGTTGTATACGTATACATGTTGTATACGCTGAAACTGGTGGTAACCTCGAATCATTGCCTTCCATCTGTAGCATATAGGCTCATGATCCGAATGTATCCACGGTTGATTTGTATTTGTTGGCCGCCAGGTCACAAAACTGTGACAGACAAAGGCAGTGATGCCTTGACACTGATCACTAACATCAATCTTGTGGAACAACACAAGACGGTATGGCGAGCGATAATACGAGCTGATGTTTCATTTAAGATTTTAGCGTTTTCGAGATTCAGAGACATCCTAGTGACTATTGGACTTTATGGTAGGACTGGCGCATTCCATTGTGCTTGCATCTGCCGTTCCGAACTTCTTCACCACCAAAGAACACAGAGATCCGTCGGCCAAATGATGGATACCGTAAGCTTATCACACTCCCACTAGTAAACACTATTTCCGGTTCATCTAAAACAGAAAACACTGTGTTCAGGTGTCTTGTCCCAATGTGGGCCTGTAAACCACGTGACATCACAACACGGATGAGTGCGGTGAGCCTTCGGTGGCGCATCCCGACCATCACCGTAAGTTTAAGTTACAGGTACCTGCAAGACGCAGTCTGGGTCCGGATTGTTAGCAATACAGCTTACTACTTGCTTGGAAGCGAGCACCATTGGGCTCGACTTTTGGTCTTCTATTAGGATGTGCAAATGATCCTGGACGTCGCGAAGTTTACAACTGTGCTAGAGTTGATCATTTGTAACCACCGCTATACGGACTAATATATATATATATATATATATAGAAATTGTTATTATATATACTGCTTCTCTTGAGTTTTGCGATTCGCCAATCAACCATCTGCATACACTCAAGGGTTTCAGCTATTTAGTTGCTCTCACTTGATTTGACAATCGTTGGTCATCGGTTTGGCATGCGCAAGTTTTCGCAAGTGTCTTTTCCCGTTCACTCTGTGATCTTATTCCATCGGGCGTGCACCATCTTCGTCTCTGATCGCAGCGCAAACGGCCACACAGACGATCAGTGTTTCACCACCCTGTGACGAAATAAAGCTGGTCTGAGACTTCATGCCACCCTAGCGCAGACATTCGGGATGCCTGTACCTATAACACTTAGTCCGAAACAGGATAGAACGTGACAGTATGAATGCAACTGACGTCAGACAGTTACCGTATCTTTCAAGCCATGTGCAAGCCATGGCTGCAATCCTGAAAGGCAAGCGGCACCGACAACAACCAGACTTTCATGTGATTCTTCACTCCCTTCTGCCAGACCATATTTTACCCATACCAAGGTCCTTGGTACTCCAACTTAGGCATGGAATTCAACGCTGTTCGGGGTAGATGGTAGATTAGCGTGTATATCAGATGAACGAGCCGTCTTAGCATGAAGTGATGAGTGAATTCCTTAGATGAAGCTTCATCAAACGTCTGTTTCCTGGACACATTGTGAATTCCTCTTCCCCAAGCGATTCTAGTTTTAGTCCTGAGGCGTGATGGCCAAATCCTTGAAAATGTTCTAATTCCACTGACCGCATTGGCTAAGTCTGGCGGCCGTATAGGAATGCAATCCACACTGCAGTCTGATGCGCATGTCCTCTTTGACTCGTGCGAGGGAGTCCATGTCACCTTCCGTGAGTTTGGCTGGAGGCACTGAACGAAATGGCGGTTAACCGATGTCAGTGGTGTTCATACAGTTAGCTGATATCCAGGTTGTTTTGGAGGTATAGACACAGATGTTTGTTGTAGACCAACCCTGGGTCCTTCACTGTCCCATTTATTTCTCTCCATTATTATGCTTTATTGAAATAAATTGACATGGTTTTATGGGAGTGAAGCACTAGTGTTCTCATCCGGTGTTGCTGTCAGTGATGATGGTCTTAGACTCCTTAATACGCCTTTCTGGTGCCAAAAATGAAACCGTTGCATGTTAATACCAGTTCGTTCTTAGTGGTTTATTGAAAGTGTACTCAAGACCTCAACAAATTTATCAGCGAAATAGTGACTCCAGCGATGCATAAAATCATGGGTTTATCTCCGAAATTTATGTTATTATCATCATCATCATCGACAGCATGACATCAGTGTTCAACACCAATGCTTTGCTGCCGTACAACCATGATTTACTTGAAAGCCTTATTGTGAAGAAAAGAATAAAGGTGGACGGGGAAGGGACTTAGTGCTTGCTTATTACAATCATTCCAAAGTGCCTACACCTCCAGACACTCAGGCAATCTGGATAGAAACTGCGAACAGCAACGTCATTGACATCGATTGACAGCTGTTGGTAGCCGTCTAGATAGATGAGGTTACCTACCACATCGACCGGTTCATCTGAAAGCGTGAGGTTCCTGTTTGACCCCACCCAGTCTTCTTACTTTCTGGGAATGAAGTGCATGCTCTACCCTGCAGCAGCATTTTTTAGTCTATTTACAATAACTTGCGTTTGTAAAAGGAAATTATACCGCTAACCTACTCACTATCTGTGAACGAAGGCCTCAGTTGACGCAATTTTGAGACCAAGGAAATCAAAGGTGACCTTAACTTTCGCTGGAGTTTAAATATTTAGCCCACGCCGCACATTTTCTGCCTTGATAGTGCTTCCTCTTCTCTGTTGAGAACAAATAAGCGATACAAATGCTCGCGTTACAACGGGGGACAGCATGATGCCTTTCTGATTACCACTCATTGCTTTTTTGACGATGGGCACTACCATCGCTTCGTCCCAGTTGGCTTGGACGATCCCATTATCCCATATCGTTCAGCTGTAGCACCCTTCCAGTGCCTAACTGCCAGGCCACCAGAAGGAAGCACGAGGACTGGGATACTGCCAGGTTGCCCAATCATGTGCAGGGAAGTCGAGAGTCAGAGGTCGGATTCGAACTACGAACCTTCCGGTCAGTAGATTCGCGTTCCCACCACACCCATCTCGCCCCCACCCATATGAAGGCAAGTAAGTTGGACCAGCTCCAATTGAGGGTTTCACCTCTATGTTTAAGTAGAGCGAATGATGTTTCGACAAAACCGGAAGCTTGCTGGTATTTTAGGTAGAATATACACGCACGTATTTTCATTGCCTTCGGTGGTCCATAGTCGACTGTTGATGACTCCACTTGACCATTTTAGATTCCTCGTATTATGGATCAGCCCTGATACGTGTTCGAACCTCGAGCATTGTTAGAGTCTCTCTGAGCCCCAGTACTTAGGTGTACAATAGGCGGAATGCCCGGTATCTTGTCGCGATGAGGTGTTGCTTTTCTGAGCATCACAAACAGAAGATGGGTTGATCTAAATGGATTCCTGTAGGTGGTTTTAGTGAGTTTCCTTCGCAGTGACCGACGGAACACATGCCCGCTTGCTCGACCCCGGAAAGCGCAAAAAACGCGGCAACGGATTGGAATTCACCTCTATGTCCCAGAGCGAGCGGTAATTGGCAATTGAACCATGCTGTGAGTAGCTTTCGGTCATGTGACCTATTTGCTTTTGGGGTTAGCTTGCGTGTGGGACACATGTAACCAGGCTGTTTCCAAAGGTATTATGGAAACAGTCCGACCAGCAATAACTGCTACGGGTCCACCGTCTTCTCTGTGTGTCCAGATTCTAGTCCAAGGTGGCAACCGAATTGAGCTTCTGGAGCACTAAGTTTGATTATTTCAGCGCCAACCAAGAAAATGTCTGATCTCGGCTCAGTGAGGCACACCAAGTGTTTTCAATCAATCGTACAAACCATCTTTGAGAGCGCCTCAGCTACAGTCTGTTTTGCTGTATGCAAGTTGGAATGGCTTTCTATCCAGTATTTTTCAGAATGCAAACACCAAAGATTGGTAGATGAACTGAGCACTGGAGTTTGAGGAGTGTAATATGGGTATTTTCTCAGCTTAGTTCTCGATCTGACCCGTCCGAATTAGCGTTCCTGTCAAAACAACCACCAAGGGTGCACAACGAGTCTTAGCGCCCAAAACACATGTAGGGCGCGTCGTTTATAAAGTGTATGTGACGACAACATTCTGGAAACTGAAAAAAATCGTTCAGCCTAGTTGCCTAGCTGCCATGCCACCCGAGGGAAGCACGAGGGCTGGGATACTACCAGGTTGCCCAACCCTAGACAGGAGGAAACTGACGCCTTCTGGAAAAGCCGTTGGCAATTGGCATTCGGCAGATATTGGACCATGTTTGGCTGTTAGGTCCAGACTTTCTACCAATCGGAGTTCGCCTAGATGCTGGACCGGCAGGCGGTCCGATCTTTTGGCCAGTCACCTTCGAGGTAGGCTTCTTGGTCGTAGCAGCGCCTAACTGCGACCGGTAAAGGAGCATCGGCGTAGAATTCCGCCTAACAAGGGGTGATTTCGAAATGCTTACGACTGTGGTTCCCGGTTTATGCGTCGGCTTTTCGCCTAAGGATCACGGACTGAACGGAGCTGTCCGTCTTACGAAGCGACCACCAGCTCAGTACTAGGAGGAAGAATGTGTAATTGGAAGAAACAGAGCATAAGCAGCAGCTTGTTTTCGCCTAACCGCCCTACTGTGAGTGATGAATAGGGCGACCCGGCCACTGTCACCACGTGGCTGAGCATGTGCTGGGATACTATCAGGGTACCCAGGTCTATGTAGGAGGTCGACTGTAGTCCTCATGCAAGCCTTTGGCTTAAAAACCTTACCTAAAGGCAGCAGTGGTTGGCTTAGGATGACGACAACAGATCAAAGAGCAAGTCACCACCTATTTCTCACCTCCGAACTTGAGGACAGGAGACCGTGTCAGCTTGTTGATTGATGAACTTAGTAGAAGAGGCTCTGCATCGGACATACACTCAATGCGACTCATTGTTGCGGAGATATACAGGCCGTATTGTGTACCGGGGAAGGAGCATCTAAACAGTTGCACATTGGGTCCAGAACAAGCTATATCTGGCATTACCCATCCTTTGTGGTGTTCGGTCAACGGCAAGCAAATCCGGAAATGGATACCGATCAATCGTGGCTGTTTAGACGTAGCCGGATGGCACTTCCTGTGCATGAGGTTGGGCTGTCGCATCATACATCAGCTGTTGTGCTTACCCTGTCTTTATGTGGTGAATCAAGGTGAGCGATAATTCCTCACTGTCGAATCTTTCAATTGCTACAGGTTCAACGTCGTGTGTTCTGCTGCAAAATTACCCATCAGTTCGAATGTCACGGCGTGCAAATCTTACTGCAAAATCGTGGTGTGAATGCACAATGTTGATTTGTTGTATCTGTGGCAATCCACGTGAACTTTTCACTCGTCAACAGAGCCGACGATATCGAGTAACCAGCTATGCGACCTGGCTAGATTCACCAAATGCAACAATTAACACGTGACCAGGAAACCTAACGTGATTGCCAAGAAGCTTTATTCGTTCAGGTCTGAGCACATGGGACGAGATGGCCAAAGTGGTTAGAGCGCGAATTTACTGGCCGGAAGGTCCGTGGTTCGAACCCGACCTCTGCCTCTCAACTTCCCCTTTCTAGGCTTGGGCAACCTGGCAGTATCTCAGCCCTCTTACAACCTTCGGGTGGCGTGGCAGTTAGGCACCGAAAGGGTGCTACAGCTGATACATGCCTACAACCTATAGATGTCTTGATCACGCCAGTGTTCCTAATCCTAGCTGGCTTTCACTCCGTCTTGGTTAGACTGTTACTCGTATCAATATTCCTAAAAGGCCCAGTTGTTCCAGATCTTAAATTCGCCAGTCAACATCCATTGTTTTTTTTACTGTGAACAACTATAGACTGCCACTCTGTACATGCCTGAACGAAAGCGGACCTGTGAGACAGGTGTTCCGCTGGAACGCGTAGTACCTGTCCCAGCGTAGCCTGTGCGGCCTCACTAGCTTATCTATCATGGGCCAGCTTCATTCCAAAAGCCTCGGTGGCTCGATGCCCCCAACAGGCTTTGACGATCCTTTGGAGACACTGATGATCAAGCACGGACGTTGTACCGCGAGTGGCCAACGGTAGCTTTGTGATAGGGATTCGATTGGACTTTGTTTTTACTTGGTGGGTTGTTTGCTCTTTCAGTAGTCAGAAATTTTACCCTGTTTAACACTCCCCACTAACTCGTGCTTTTTCCACCCAACCCTCTCCCACTGTTTCTAGCTTCGCTCAGCGGCGCCTGTTGCCATTGGCCATTCAAATATTACTCTTCCGGTCCGCCCCCTAAACCCCACAGGTAGATTATAATTTCACTCACCCACAAGACCTTCCATTTTCTTCAATTCAACCTCTCATGCTATAGGTTTACCGGGTTCGCTAGCAACTCTTCGCCCTACAGTGGCGCGGCCAGTGACAGAACGTCCACAACTCCATCCGACCATTCAGTCGTCGACACAAGTACAGCGCATGCAACCCCAACATACCACAATCATGCACGGGAATCTTGTGGGTAATGTCCCCGGTGTCGTTGGTGTGAGCGCACCAGCCGGTGCTCAAGTCCATATGCAACCACCTCGAGCAGGGGTTCCCACTGCAATCCAGTCGGGGACCGCGCCACAAATTGCTGCCCTTCCATCTGGATTGACTGGTTAGTCCAGTGTGTGTATGTAATCGTGCAGGACAGCGCGCGTGGTATTATTCTACAATGTTTTTTAATCTGTCATCATTTATGCGACTTCAGACACCCGCTTTTTCGGGAGACAAGTAGCCCCATGAGAATTTGGGAGAATATTGTCCGCCCAACTGGAATTTTTTGGGTTTTGAAAACTCAGTTTGATCTATCAGTTTGGTGGGTCTTTTTTTGAGGAACTAAGCAATCGACCTAATTAGACTGGCTGTTGATCGGGGTGTGTGAACGTATCGGTCAATTCTCCGGTTTGGGCTAGTAGAAATTCCTACTGGAACTCAGCAACTCGGATACACCATCTCCACCCAGCTCAAAACTGTACTCACTAAGCCAGGCCAACCTAATCAATGAGTCAGACGAAACAGGCCATATTTTGGGCAAGAATTGGTGGCGTTCATTCAAGAACAGGGCATCTCTGACTTTGATTTTGTCATTCCGTCCTAACCAACCCTTTTCTTTTTACCCCGTATTACAAGTTTCGTTTCCCTGACATTTTGGCTTTCGTTTTTTTCCAGGTCATCTTGTTCAGATTGGTCAGCAAACCTACCTAGTTCCTCAAACCTTGGTCGGACTGCGACAGCCAACCGGGACTTCGCAACTTTCCATTCCCCACTTTGTTGGTGCTCCTGGTCCCACAGCAACCACCCTGGCAACATCAGTTGCCACTGATCATTCAAGCTTCCCACAGGTACGCACCTCACTTACCTTGGTCATTGACTGTTAGCAAAGCTTTCGTTTTTCTCACACTGCATCTCTGCTCTCCTGTTGTACGAGAGAGATGACAGGTTATTCTATCGATTGTCTCGAGGGTGGGCTCTGTGTAGGTAACTTTCAGGAACAACAATTATTCTGAGTTGTAGATTGTAGCAGAGCAATCATCTTTTCGAAAGAAACGGAGGTGATTCACATCCTTCCACAGTTTAGCTTCCATTTGGCAGTGGTTCAGCCGGTTTGGCATCCTTTCCAGGATGTCTGTTAGAAACATATGATCTGCATCCGAACAGCGATTTTAGTTTTTTAAAACATGACCTTATTCTGAAAACAGCTGAGTTTGCCTCCTGAACCCCGTCGTCGGCCTTTAGATTCACAAAAAAGAGCCACTGAAGAAAGATTGACCGACTGGGGAATTGTTCATATGAAGATCTTTCAGCTGTAACGCTGCGTAGCTGCCATACCACCCGAAGGAAGCACGTGCGTTGAGTTAGTGCCAGGCAACCCACAGCCTAGACAAAAGCAGTCGAGATGCCGGGGTTGGTTTTGAACGACGGACTTTCCGATCAATAAGTTCTCTTCTTAGCCACTGGGACATCTCAAATGACAATAAAACATATGCGATGACCTAGGTTCCAAAGGGACTCCATAGTCCTGCTTGTTATGGGAGGTACATCTCAATTTCCGGTTGTTGGTCTGTTTGTCGAGCTTGGCATCAAGATTTGCATCGTCAGTACACTGTTGATGTCATATCGGTTGGTGGCGGCCCGACCTAAAGCTGCCACCTTGACGTGGTGGTCGGGCTTGAGTGCTGCAATGATCCCGCGGGCTACACTGACTGGAACGTCGTTCCACAAGGTTCAACCATGCCAGGAAGGCCAAAGGGGAGTAGTCAGACCAAGAGCAGCGAGACCCCGTACTACGAGTAATCGTGCTACGAGGCGGTCTGGGGGTAAAGTCGTACTGTCCTCTGCGACAAGAATGTGAAGGCAGTAAGGTGTTTCCCCCAGGCGACCAGCATGTCCATATTTATGGAAGCAGCGATGCTGCCTTCCCCCGAGGAAGGACGGGTTAGAAAAGGTCGGCCCTAAAAACCGCACACTCCGATCGCCCAACGGTTGACCGTGACCGCCGGCGCATTATCCACTACGGTCGAAATAGTTTTAAAACCAAAGAGTCCGGTGCTGCTCAAAAGGCACCTGCTGTGCGCAGCCGCATCAGGAATGAGACAGTAATGCCTTATTCCCTGCGCCCTCGGGTTAGGCCAACCCCCTGCAGCCGAGCAGGTCAGACTATTGAGTCATCGGCTCCGGGCAGGGTCCCCAAAGAAAACCCTACTGTCCACTGCCTCGTGGGTCAGACTTTTAAGTCAGAGGCTAGGGGCAGGGTCCCTGAACAAAACCCTAGATCCCCCCACTGCCTTGTGGGTCAGACTTTTGAGTCAAAGGCTCAAGGTGGGGTACCTCAACCAAACCCCCTTCTTCGGCCTGGGCAACCGGGAAGTATCATTTGCCCGCGCAGTTCTGTGTCCACCGATGTCCCTCCCCAACCCCTTCCCACCACACAAGCAAATGTCACTGGGTCACTTGACTGTCAGTTATCTGACCGAAAGGCCCTATGCCCCTTGCTGCCTATTAACAGTAAACAAAATAACACCCTTCTAAATCCACGAGATCCTTTCTATATAGGAGCTTTTAACGTCCGTACTCTATGTCAAATTGGCAAACAGGCAGAGCTTGCTGAAACTTTATACTCCCTTAAAATTGATGTATGCTGTGTCTCCGAAACACGCATACAAGACCCAAGCGTGGTTATGCATCTCAGAACGCCAAGGATGAACTCAGCTCTTTCACATTTCTCCCTCCGTGTGTCCGGTGACCCAGAAGCGATGACTCGTGGACTATATGGCGTGGGAGTTGCACTCAGCCCCAGAGCTGAACGCGCTTTGCTGGATTGGATCCCAGTGAACAGTCGGCTTTGCGCCGTCCGGTTATCCAGTTCAATCAAGCTCAATGCCTCTCGGCATAAAAAGCGCTGCCTGTTTGTAGTGTCGGCTTATGCCCCAACGGAGTGCAGTTCTGATGTTGAGAAGGATACCTTTTATCGAGAACTATCCGGGCTCATTCGGCAGGCAAAAAGCACTGATATTGTGATCCTTGCAGGCGATCTGAATGCTCAAGTGGGTCGTCTGAGCTCCTTGGAATCACATTTAGGCGGTCGATTTGGAGTCGATGCTCGCCGCACAGACAACGGAGATCGACTCCTTCAGTTGTGTGCTGACCATGAACTGTTTCTGGCAAGTACGAACTTTCAACATAAGCGTTCGCATCGCGTGACCTGGCGGCCACCAACTGCAAATCAACCGTGGACCCAGTTGGACCACGTGGCCATCAGCTACCGGTGGAGAGCCACAATTCAAGACTGCCGTTCCTTTTGGGGCACTCCACTTGATTCCGATCACGCCATGGTGCGTGCACGCCTGACAGTTCGCTTCCCTTCAGGCCCTCGCAAACTAGAAAGAAGCATGCCAATCCAGTATCTTCGAAGATCGACCATAGCTCAACAGTACCGATCTGAGCTAGCCCAACAACTCTCTACATGCACTGGCAGTGCGAGTGTAGATGAAGCATGGCAAAATGTGAAAGAAGCCATGTTAGCGGCGTTCAGTGCTGTCTGTCCAACCTCCCCGATTCGACCACAAAACCACTGGATATCGGCGAGGTCGCTATCCATGATTGATGCCCGGAAATCCATACCAGCAGGCAACGCGTACGACGGCGCACGCAAATCCCTTAAACGCCAAATAGTGAAGAGCCTAAGGAAAGACCGAGAGCTCTGGTGGAAATCGAAAGCTCGAGAGATGGAGAAGGCTTTTGCTACGGGAAACAGCCGTGCCCTATATCAACTGATACGATCGACTGGTCCCAGGAAAACAACGGTCAGCGAAACGATAAGTGAAAAAGACGGCTCATTAATTCACTCCCAAAAACGTCGACTGGAAAGATGGGCCGAACACTTCGAAGAGCAGTTCAGCTGGCCTCCTGCAACACAGCCTGTGGAGATAATGCATACGGGCCAGTGGAATGTAAACCTTGATCGTCCTTCGGAAGAAGAAATAAAGTACGAACTATCCGTACTAAAACGTGAGAAGGCACCAGGACCGGACGGTCTCTATCCAGCCCTCTTCAAAGAAGGCGGAGAATCCCTGGTGACCCATCTGACAAAGCTTGCTGGTGCTATATGGAACGAAGAGAAGGTGCCTGCAGAATGGGGCATGTCGACAGTTATCCCTATTTTCAAAAAGGGTACGCGGACGCTGTGCGAAAACCACCGTGGCATCAGCCTGTTAGCTGTGGCATCGAAGGTACTCTCTGGTCTTATCCTTCGAAGGTTAACTGAACACAGGGAGAGACAAATCCGTGAAAACCAAGCTGGGTTCCGTCCTGCAAGAGGATGCATCGATCATATCTTCACCCTCCGACAGATTCTTGAACAGCGACACTGCTTCCAGCAACCAACAATGGTTGTGTTTCTCGATCTGAAGGCTGCCTTTGACTCTGTAGACCGCCAGGCACTATGGCAGTGTCTGTGGAGCAAAGGTGTCCCCCTTAAATTCTTGACCCTTCTTAAGGCGCTGTACGCCAACTCCCGCGGCCGTGTGAAGGTCTACGGGAAGCTCTCTTCTGAGTTCACCACATCAAGTGGTGTCAGACAGGGCTGTCCTCTTTCACCTTTCCTCTTCAATTTCGTCATTGATACGATCATGGAAGACTCATTATCAGCCTCTACTGCCTGTGGGGTCGAAGCGCTCCCGGGGCGTCCGCTTACAGATATCGAGTATGCAGACGACATAGCTCTTCTTGGATCTGACGCCGTGGTAATGCAAAGAATATTAAATAATCTAACTAATTCCGCCTCACGGTTCGGCATGCGCTTCACACCTGCAAAGTGTAAAGTGCTAGTGCAAGACTGGGTGGGCCCGAACCCTAGCCTAGTGCTTGCGGGTGAACCGATTGAGGTAGTAGACAAATTTGTCTACCTGGGCAGCTGTATTAGTCCCGGTGGTCTCGCGAAAGATGATATTTCCATCCGAATTGGGAAGGCCCGAGCAGCTTTTGTGAACCTGCGTCACCTGTGGCGTAGGCGTGACATCAGCTTATCCGTCAAGGGTCGAGTTTATAATGCTGCTGTGCGCTCCGTATTACTATACGGATCAGAAACCTGGCCGCTGCGCGCCGAGGACGTCAAACGACTTTCAGTGTTTGACCACCGATGTCTCCGGAGCATTGCCCGAATCTGGTGGGAACACCGGATCAGCAATGCTGAAGTACGTCGAATGGTATTCGGGAGGAATAACTCACCCTCGATAGATGAACTGATCACACTGCATAGGTTGCGCTGGCTTGGCCACGTGCTGCGCATGCCAGTCGACCGACTTCCTCGAAGGGTTCTTTTCGCACAACCACGTGAAGGGTGGAAACGAGCCAGAGGCGGTCAAACAATGACTTGGCAGCGAAGTGTAAAAGCCACTACCAGCAAACTCAGCTGCGCTGGTCACTGCCGTCTTCCTGGATGGGGACCCCGAGACGGGCCACATCAATGGTTAGAGACATTGTCAGACATGGCCCAATCGCGCCCTCAATGGCGCTCATGCATCCAAGCTATTGCCTTCAATGCATAGCCCCCTTCCCAATTCCCCGACGTAACAGCCCATTGACAGTGGTGCATTTACGCAGCTCGCGCCTCCAATGCGCAGCTACCTACCTCACCTCCCCAAATCATCGGCGGACGAAACTGTGGCAGCTACAACCACTGTACGACAAGTACACGGTTTCTTACAGCTGATGGTGATGATGGTTGGTGGCGAAATGTTTTCAATCCAACTGTCAAGCTTAGCGAACAGACCAACAACCAAACTGCGCACCTCAGCCACCTAAATTCCGCAACGTCGTCACTTCTCAGTTGTCCTGAGACGATACGCATGCCTCTGTAACTTGGTTATCCGTACTCTCAGGCCTTTTTACATGGATTTTTCATCTGCATAGGGTTATGCACGATTTGGACGTCCAAACATAAGGTGTTTTTCTGTCCATCGTGCCCGCTAGGCTCCATATCGTTTAAGTATGGGTTATTTTTGTAGTTAAACAGTGATTGGTACATTGTGGTACTCACGAAAACTTTCTGTATTTCTCTGACCTCTTTAAAGACCCAGGTGGATGGTGGTCACGACTCTGAGGAGAGCAAATACTGCGATACCCCTAGTTCTCATCATCCCACCCCTGGAGCTGTCGGCCAACATTCGGGTCAGCCAGGTACAGACCGTTCGGTACATCCCTCAGACCTAGAAGATGATGATGACGAAGATGATGATGATTTCGTTGCTGCCACTCCCGGATTCACTCCTTCCTCTGTTCGTTCCCACTACCCCCCACACTCCCGTGACATCATTTCTGCCAGTGGTCCGCGTCGTGAATCCATGAATACCGGGACGACCATGAACAGTGGTCCGTCCACTCCTGCGACTCCACTTTCAGTTGCTCCGCGTACTCCATTCGACGGAACCCCTGGATGGCGGCGCCCGGGTCGGAATACTCCGGGCGATCGTAGTTCGGCAACTCCGGCTCATAAACGTCGTCGACGGTCATCCTATCAGGGAGCTGACACGGACACGGAAGTGGATGACTATGAGGAAGATGAAGATGGCTCCGATGTCGGAGAAGAAGTGGAACTTATGACCAATGTTACTATGACGCCGGCTGCTCATGGGTAAGATAATCTGGATTCCCACGATTTATTTTAAGTATATACTTCAATGCATTCGCGCCGACAACCCCGGAGAATGTAAGTGCAACTGATTTCAGTCGCGCGGTCATCCGCGAACAATGACTGGCACTAAGTTTAACTTTGCTTACCTTGTACTAAGTTTTTCAAAAACCCTCTGTTGACAGCGAGACTCAAACAGACACGAGCGTGTCATATGTGACACCGATATGAATCAATAGTCCTTATTGCGTTTCCACGGGTATGGAGGACTCGAACGTCAGGAGACTCAGTGTAGAAAGTACAACCGGACAAAGAACAGCATAACGAAGCCGAACTGTAAACGAAACTATTCCGTCAATACATTCCAGGACTCATTCTTTTCCTCCCGGAAAATTAGAATGAATTCTGTAGGCTGACCGATGGTAGCATCCCGACGACAGTGTAGACTGTCTACCACCTCGCACTTTGCTGGTGATGGAACCCTCTCCCCCTCTCTCTGCTGGTTCATTTTTAGTGGGGAATTGGAGGAAGACGATGATGGCCATGCTATTAAGCCTCGTCGACGCGCCAAACGATCTGTTGCCAACGCCCGTCAGGCACAATCGGATGCTAACCGTCTGGCGTCGGACAATCTCCTGTCACCGGGCTCACTCTTGGGTGACGCTCCTCCGGAACCACCGGAACCTGTTGGAGACAGTAGCTTACCACATGGAGATGAAGATGAGGAGGAAGAGGAAGAGGACGATGAACCCCTCAATTCGGAAGACGATGTGAGTGACGAAGAACCGGAGGTGCTGTTCGAATCCGACAATGTTGTCGTATGTCAATACGACAAGGTGAGTTGAGTTTTCTAGTAGAACATTGCCCCTTCATAGGTTGATATCTGTTCCAAGAGATGGCTCAGGGGCGAGATGGCCCAAGTGGTTAGAGCGCGAATTTGCTAACCGGAAGGTCCGTGGTTCGAACCCGACCTCTGCCTCTCTACTTCCCCTTTCTAGGCTTGGGCAACCTGGCAGTATCCCAGCCCTCGTGCTTCCTTTGGGTGGCATGGCATCTAGGCCCCTAAAAGGTGTTACAGCTGAACGATTTATATTTTTTTTGTCTGTTCCAAACTAATTACCCTGGTGATTGAGGTGCAAGCTCATGAGGACATCCTCTACAGTAAAGTCCGCGTGTCTCGTGTTCCTCCAGTAAACCCGCCAACTTCTCGCGATCGGTCTTACTGGGCCTTGATATTAGTGGGACAAATTAATCCTATGCATGGTGGGCCTTGGGAGGCGCATGGCACATTCCGAATAAACATTAGACAAAGTCACTAACAATTTATCCGCCATTAAGATCGCTTAGCTGGCACTGGACAGGTTGATTTGAAACAGGGTGCGACCAAAAGTCCGCTTGGTCGATTGACGCGTGGACATTACTCATTGGCCAAACGTGAACTGAACAGTTGGCACAAACGGAAATGTTGCGGTTTTGAGTATAGAGGAGAGATTGAACCGGCCATCCTCATGTATGCACTCTGACTACTGCCATATATGGCTGATTGGTCGGGCTTCCTGTCGGTACCATTTCTGAGCTCCTGTTCGTAAGTTTGCGTACTGCAGAGTGATGCCTTACGTTCCATTGTAAACTCCGATTGCGCTCTTTTATGGATGCAGTGTTTCTATAGAGCATTCACCGCTTGGACAGTTTTGTACATTTGCTCTGTCCTCTCTCAATTTTTACCTAATTCGTTCCTGTTCGTTTGACCGGTGATAATATTCTGCTGTTTTTGGATAACTCATCGGTTTTTCTCATCAGCCTGTCCTAACTGCATCCAACACTGTTCCTTGTTTCTCAACAACATGGTGTGAGAATAAGCTTGCGGACTCATTGTCGTTCGTGGATTGAATTTATCTGATTTAGCATTCAGTCATTTAATAGTTTTTCGCATAAACCAGGTTTTCTTGATATCCGAAAGAATGCAGAAGCAGAACAGCTCAAAGCTGTCTCGGTTTTTCATGACTTGATGTGGGTGCGAATCTGGCACATAAACCCTGGTGCCTGTTGCAAATTCGACAGTAGTTTCTCGCAGAAAAGGTACCACAACTGCTGGCCTTGAGTCCACCAGTTGCTTACTAAGGAACCCTACACAGTCAGGTCCCCCACGCGTAACACCCCAAGAAGTCATGTTTATTTATCGTTGCAATGGATTTTTACAATTAAAACGATCTTTTCACATCGAGGATGCGGTATTCATGGCCACTGTCGTACTCTGGTTCAAAACGCCTTGCGATAGCCAATCCCCGTTAGAATTTACTTTCGAAATCATGTTCAGAGATAGGAACTCTTGAAGTTCATTTTGGTGTCTTACTTTCACCTTTCATCTTAAGATGTACTCGCCATAAGTTTATTTTATAAAAACCATTACCATTATTTATTTTTCAGCCTCCTCTTGCGCTTTCAACCTAGTGAACTAATGAAACGAATAATGCAACAAGCGATGTCCACCAGTATTTTTCGTAGCAAATTACACCAACTTACGCTTCCCGGCTATCCGACTTTCTGTCTTTGAAAATCACGTGGAAGCTATCTTTAGATAACTTGCGACCTCTGCGGTGTCTGTGTGCTTCAATACTAGGAAAGCTGACCAAGATGGTCCAGTCCTTCGGCGTGTGCACAAAGTGCAAAGTCATACTGCGAGCCTTTGAACATGCCGTTGAGAATTCAGTGACATTGAATGTTGTGCAACTCTGTACGTATCGCGGAAGTTCCATTGGCTTTGATGGTAATGTGGCAGACGAAGTGAATGCACGAATCTACAAAGTCGAAACTGCGTTTGACGATTTGCACCACCTGTGGCATCGAAAAGACATATTACTAGGCCTCAAAAGACGGGTGTGCCAAACTACAGTACCGACTGTATTTTTATACACCTGGCCACTTCGGGCAGAGTACATGAGGCATCGTCAGGCCTGTGACCACCGATGTCTTAGATCTATGGGTGGAATCGGCTGGAGCCAACAAATTCCGAATGAGGTGATCAGGAAACGGTTTTTTGGTGAAGCAGACGATACTTCAGTCGAAGAATGCATCCAGCACTGGAAGTTAAGTTAGCTGGGCCGTGTGTTACACATGCCTACTGAGATGTGCACTGTGCTCCGTGTTTTATTCGGAGTGACGGACGGATATTGATATGACAAAAGAGAGTAGAGGATGTCGCGAGAATTTTGGGTGCTGTTGGTCCTGTTCGGCTTCCACGTACCCCTTCCTGTGATTGGCTGGAGATATTAAACAATATGGTAGCTAACCGATGTCAATGGCGTTCTGTCCAGGTTGTTGGGGGTTTAGGCATCTCGGATGTTTGTACTGGGCTAGCCGTAGGTCCCTCCTGCCATTTCTCTCTCCTTTTTTCCATTATAAGGTGAGATGACCCAAGTGGTTAGAGCGCAAATTTACTGACCGGAAGGTCCGTGGTTCGAACCCGACCTCTGCCTCCCGACTTCCCCTTTCTAGGCTTGGGCAGTAGGCTGGCAGTATCCCAGTCCTCGTGCTTCCTTCTAGTGGCATGGGAGTTAGGCGCCGAAAGGGTGCTACAGCTGAATATTTTTTTATTTTATTTAAACGAGAGATTCAGCTGGGTTGCAGGTGAGTCTCTCGCAAAAACCGAATTGATTTGCAAATGAGTGTATTCATCGAAATCAGTCCAATTTGGGTTCAAGGTTGACGGAAACTCGGGGACTGCGCGTACCTGATGAGCGAAAGAAGGGCGAAACCGGTCGTGGGCTGTCGAAGAGTTTTCAGCAACCTCATGAGTAGTGCATTACGAAACTGACATGCTTGTATGGCAGTGAAGCGCCAGTGTTTTCAGTGATGATAATGTCCTGCATCAAATCATTGTCCAGCGTGGGGTGCAGTTCATTTGGGGCATTCCTAGGCTCGGATACTCGGTACACCATTCTGAACGTGGCGGTAAAGTCGGTCTAAACATTTCATTAGTTACTTTAAAAGAAAAGTGGTCGGCCCGTGGTGCCCCGTGCGCTTCGTTCCGCCTGGTATTTAGAAGCCCTCGAACCCCAGACTGCTTGCAGTCAGAACAAAACGCATAGTGCCTTACTTTTTAAAGACCAACCACGTCTGTCCTGGAGGCGTCACCAGTGTAACAATGGCATGCCCTCAAGGATCTCGAAAAAGTTTGCCAGTTTTCAGGTTCTCAGCAAATTTGGAGGCTCGTGTTCAAGGAAACACAGCCACTTGAGTTCACCAAAAACTGGAGGTCTCATGCCACCAAAAGTCTCCCACGTTTGTTTTTTAACCGCCCAAACAACTGACTAGTTAACTTCCTTTATTCTCCTTTACGGTCTTCAGTTCAAATGTGATCACTACTCATGTTTTTGTTTGGTTTCTATTGCACCAACAGATTCACCGTTCACGCAATCGATGGCGATTCCATCTGAAAGACGGTATAATGGCTATCAATGGACGTGACCATGTATTTCAGAAGGCTGTTGGCGAAGCTGAGTGGTAGTTACATATGCAACGGTTACATGCAACCTCTTCACTTCACTCCCCGACTCTGCACTCTATCGCCCTTCATTCCGCGTGCTGTTTGCCGCAAATGTTCTTTCCTACGTGTTTTTGAATGCACCTTGATAGTGGTGAGGTTTCCGGGGCGTATTTTGTAAACTTTTGTCCACTCAGCTTAGTCGGGTCCCGCTGACTGCAGATGCTTGTGTCACAAATCCAATCAACTCAATTTCGACACCCAGTTGTTATCCTTATTGTCATCTTGTGAATTTTCCGAGCTATCTTGTACAAACGCTCTGATTCACGATCACTACTCACATGTACGTTGTTTGTAAGTGTTTTCCCATTTCTTGACTGGCCGAGAAGCTATTCCAAACAAAAAAAACTGATCCTTACTTACTCGTTTTTTGTGTGTGTTTATTCATCTGTTGTGGTGGTTTGATTCCGTTCGTACCCAGGATTGATGAATTCTCCGATATCTAGTTCTCAGTTCCGAGACAGGCTCTCTCGAATAGGGAGGAAGGGGGTTCGGTCTCTGTTCATCGGTAGTGTAACAGTCATACAAAAACCATGTTCATGCTTCGCTTCATTTGTCTAGCTGTGCCTCCGTTTTCCCCTAAATGTATTCTGACAGCAAAAACGAGTAGAAACCGTGTTCAATCGTATCTTATTTAACGTGTATGCGGCGGCGGTGTGTCAGAAGGTCGATTGTCTTCTGGACGCGTTACTGACAGCGACGAACACTGAATTATTGTGGGTTGTTGGATCCCTTGCTCTGATTCCGGGTTGACTGCAACCGTCGGTTGGTTTGACAAGTCACGTGCAAGTTTGCTGTTGCGCGATCACACGGTTCGAGTGCACTATTCCACCCCACACGACCTGCTCGAAGTGTAAGGTCCCAAGTCGAATAGTAATGATAATAATCGTTCAGCTGTAATACCATCTCGCAGCCTGGCTGCCATGCTACTCGAAGGAAGTACTAGGGCCGAGCTACTGCCAGGTTGTCCAAGACCAATCGAGATGCCGTGCTTGGGTTCGCACTGCGGACTTGCAGGTCACTAAGTTAGCGTTCTAACCACTGAGCTATCTCGAACTCATTTGCTAGAGGAATGTTCAATTGGAATGGCTCCACTGGCTTTCGAAGCCTGTCCATCCACAATGCAGGAGGTGAAGTTACTTCGGTGCAACTGCAATTATGATTATCCCGGTGCATATTCGTATTCGGCTCGTTGCGTTCGGAGGGTAATGCTTTAAGGCTTATTTGGTCGGGTCCACACTTCTGACCCTGGACTTCGTACAAGACGCCACGGTGTCTTCTAAGAACAGGCTACCTAGTTAAGATGTCTGCCGTTTTATTCGCTGGTGAACAGGGTTAGACCTCTATTTAAAGGACGCGGTTGTACCATGACGTGGGTTGAATTTTTTGCGATGCCGATCTAGCATTTTATTTTACGAGGTGGTATCGTGTGGCATCGGAGACTGCATTAGGACAGTAGCTGACCTGGTGATAACCCAACTTGGTCGTGTGCATTCACCATCGCTTCGTATTTCTGCGGCTCCTGTTCTTGGACGTGGCCGGGATTGCGCCGTTTGGTTGTGTCCTGTGTTGCTTTCTAGTTGTGAAACATACAGTTCACACTGAGGATAAAGAAGATTGCCTGTCTGTGGTCATCTGTGTTTTTGAAGGATTACACGTGTGTCATGGGAACATCAGATTAGGAATGTAGAAGTGTGACAAACGGGTTTTGATAACAAATCAGCAGTTTGTCCAGTTAATGAATTGATTCGGTTGCACCAACTATGTTGACTCAGCCATCTGTACCGTGCACCATATGATTAGTTGCCCCGATGTGCCGTGTTTGCTGAGGCAGGATCCGACTGGAAGGTGTACAACGACTGAAGATCAAGCATGACAACGGCAGCAACCGTTCAGCTGTGACACTTCCGGTGCCTATCCGCTATGCCACCCGGAGGAAGCACGAAGGCTGAGCTACTGCCAGGCCTAGACAGGAGCATTCAAGAAACCGAGTTTGGGTTCTACCCAAGGACCTTCTGGTCGTGCGTCCTAAAATCGGCTATCTCAAGCTTGGGAAACAAAAGATCTTGACTGAACTGGCACATGTAATGTGAGGAGCTTAGATATGAGAGACAGCACGTCAATGGTTGGAGGTACTCGACATAGACTCATAGACGATATCACGCAGCTCCTGTGGTGGTGGTGTTATGTCTTCTCTTGTTCTCAACCACTAACTCATTGGTTCCTTCATAAGTTGCGGCGACCTGAACTAACTAATGTGCTTACTACGTTTATGGTCGTCAAACTGTACTGCTTACGTCTTTTGCGTGGTTCAAACAGCCGTTGACATTGATCAAACCATCGTGATCAGAAGATCCAATCGAGATTCGAATGAACTCCGCCTTCTTGACCGAAGGTACACTTCAAGCACTGTGTGTTTGTTTTGTGGCCTGTTGAAAGTTGATGCAACTCTGTGTCGGTCCTTGGCTTCCTGCTTCCTGGTATATCAAAACGGTAGCTTCAGACAATTCTTTATGAAGACAAAGGAAGATTATTATAGCCATATTTATAGGATGATCACAAAATGTTCCACAAGGTCACGCTAGAATCTTCGTAAGGGGGGCGAGAAGCTATGGATGCTCGATCCAGATTGGCTGACATTCTGACCAATCAAGGCATGGCTTCGTTTAGTCCATAGCTCGCACGTGACATTCGTCCAATGGACGTCATGTTCGGTTATTAGGAGCGGCTGGCCCTCGGCTAGTTTGGTTTCATTTGAATATCATGGTCGCGCCGGTATGACACCACGTCTGACAGCTGCATCCAGAAGCCTTGCTGACTATGATACATGGACGATGTAGAGTAGTTTTCAAGAAAACAACCCGAATCTAACGTGTTGTAATTACTAATTAAAACGGACATTCCACTTGCCGCATCGTTTCTCCTTCTTAGACAGGTAGAAAATGAATGTGCTGCATAAAGGCCATCTCATGCCTCATCTGGCATGGCATCCATTGTATTGCAGCGTATTTTTTTCTATCTAACACACTACGCAATTGAGGGATATCTTGATAAACGACTTGGCTGAATTTCCCGTTATCACCAACGTATTTTTTTAATGAGAACGTGCTACTTGTGAATGTGAGTAGTTTGTTGTATGAGGAGTGTTCATGCGCCCAATCCCCACTCAGTCCGTATTTTCAGCGCTTTGGAAATGAGAAGATTCGACGTTTTTCATACCTATAGACTCTAAGCCTGAAGGCCATCTTTCATCCTTTCCGTACTCTACGTCTTACATGTTGCTCATTGACGAAAAGCCCACTTTGGGTGCACCCCTCCATAATCGTTTCATCTAAATAGGCAATGCGACCCTGTTAATGGAAGGGTCTTGTTTCGGGTGGAGTAAAAACCAATATCTTGCGTTAACGTACACAGACACACGATTGTATTTGATGAGATGTCGTTGCAGACAAGGGCGTTAGATGCGGTGAGTATCGTATTTCGAAAATTATTTTTTTGATTTGGCTAATTACTAAATGCATCAACCACTGTGATACGGCGATTCAATGGGGTTGACACCTTTCCAACCATCCAATCAATTTTCTGATACGGCCATTGTCTCCAAGTCCATCTGGTCTAAACCGATTTTCCGCCATCAACTTCTGTCACAAATATAGCATGTTATTTTTTCCTCAACTCAAACATTTTCTTCGGTTCAGTTAGACCGCTTAGTTGACTATTCAAAGCAAATCTACTGGGAATGTAGTATAGAAGAGAATGTTGGTAGCTCAGTTCGTTCAGTTAGGTGTTCGCCGAAGTTCGCAGTTTTGTTTAACGGCTTCCGTTACCAATCGTGGTGACAGCATCAATGTATTGTTGTGAAGTAGAGGTTGCGTTGAATTGTGGTATGCGCGAATTATACATGTGATTCTGAAAGGGGTAACCTTCGATTATGATTGGTTTTTCCGGTAAGTACCTCTGTTTGTAGGATTTCTCACTCGTGTTCTGACCGGCCGGCGTCCATGTGGTCTTGGAAGTCGCACCCCGTAACTGGTCCGCAGTTGATCCTGTCATCTGTTTGATACTCGATCTTGTTTGCTTAAATTTGATGAACTCTCTTGCTTGTAGAAGTTCATAGATTGGGTCTGGTGCAGCGTGGCGGTTAACTGGATTGGTTGTGGAGTACCGCACCTCCAAGCCATGCCTAGAAAGTCACTCTAGGTATCAAAAAAATATCGACAATACCCTTGTGGCACAGTGTTTTTGAAAACAATAGAGAGTACATTCGTGTTTCACGACGGACCTCCTCCGGAGTAGCCGCAATTTTCCATTTAGTTGAAGCAAAATGGTTGGTTTGACCATTAGAGCCGAATTCGGACACGGTAACCCTGGTTTTCGTCACAGCCACTGTTGGCATGTCTTGCGCGACAACCAGCCTTTCAAAAGAGATCTTCTTACACGTAAAAGTGATAACGCTCAGACAGTGCAAGCTTTCATCATTGGGAGAATGGCGAATGATTGCAGCCAATCGAAACTACTGCCTTCTGAATCATAATCCTGAATGCAGACTTACATGGCAACCTTTTTTACAACTTAGATTTCGTCCTGTAAATGAATCCAGTCTATGCTGAAAAGCCGAGAAGTACTATGTGGTTGCTTCATTCTTGCCGTGACTCACTAGCAGTGCGCATTTCACGAATCTCTAGTAAAGTGTTTCGAGCCTACGAGATTTAGGTTATTAGTTGAAACCATTGGACCGCGAAACTGTCTGGAGTTTCGTGAGGTGTGGACTGCTGATGATTCCCAATACGGGTAAAGCGGCTCTGCAGTGCTTCTCGGCTTTTCAGCATAGACTGGCCTCAATTTCGGAAAAAATCCCAATTAGGAATCCTCAAATCTTTGTTCGGTTGTCCTCCCTGGATTTCCGAGACACCGCACCTCGACGCCTATCATGATCCCATTAGAATCGCTAATCAAAATCGCAGCAAGAGGTGATTAGCTTAAGCTGTAGCCTACGTCAAGCTCATGTGTACTTTCACCATAAACAAATCGGTTCGGACGACGGGCGGTGAAAGTCGAATGGACTGTCGAGAACATTGTGGAAGCCGATTGGTAAGAGTAATGCTCGACTTTTGACGGGATACCGAGGACAAGATGGGAATGACGATGCACTTCTTACCGAATTTCATGGAGACAAAATTGTCCATTTGTCCCATGGCTGTTCTGTACAGGAAAGTTTTGAAATTAGACTATAGACTGGGACAGAGCTTCTTCACTGTACCCTTGAATATTTAGGGTCACTACTACACGAGGACAGAACTTGAGAAGTGTGCGGGTGACGAAGCAAGAAGGCAAGTCCGTTCGTACGGTTGACACGTTAGAACGGAATCGTTGTGCATGTGCAGTGACTAGACGATACATTAAAAAAGTACAAAACATCTGAATCTTCCTTCCAGACTAACGAACAGACTCGTTCGAACACGTCGCCCATGGAGAACGTTCACTCCCGTGCTGCATTTGGACTAAACTTAAATGAATTAGCCGTTTGTAATGGATAGTGAATCGTACCTTTAATTCTGAAAGGAGTTTTGCTCCCTAGGCTTTGTTTTATTCAGACTACTCACATTTTTGAGTAGCGCGTTTTCATATCAAAACTTGCGAGTCCATTCAGAGCGATGTATCGGTCTGCATAGTCATCCAGGCACTTCGTTTAAAGCTAGACTGAAACTTTTTGGAACCTGTGCGCCATCAAATATACGCACTATTTGGCTAGAGTCCTCAGTGCAGGTGTGTGACATGGTGTCCTCCTAGCTCCACTTTACTGCATGTATGCGTTCATTTAGGAAAACCCGCCAATCAACACAACCTCAATCAATACATATTCGGTCTGCTAGAAGGTCACGAACATTTGACCCGATTTTTGGGCTACTGAGATGAAAAAACGGCTTCTTCCGCTAACGTCGAGCAGGCGGATTTGAGTTGGTCTTCTTTTCATATATGTAGCCACCCAACTAGCTCGGTCCTCCGGGAGATACCGAAGTATTTTCTTCCTTGGTATTTGATTAGGTGGCTGTTGATCTGTTCGCTGAGCTTGGCAACTGATTTGCAAACGTTTCGTCACCATTCGAGGAGACATCTTCAATGCGCTTCAGTGCACCCGATCAAATACCAACTATCACACCCGAGATACCAGTATTCCAACACATTACTAATATTTTCTTCCTCTTAAGAGGAACCGTCTCCAATGCATTGTGCCCTTGTCTATGCGGCCTCAGACGCCGGGAAATATTTTAGACGGAATGTGACTAAACTCCTCCCTTTTGTTGGGTCGAATGTTGCAGGCGTTCAGTAGCTCCTTCCCCATAAATGAGTGACGCCTTTTACACTCGCAGGTTTCATCGCTCCTAAAGTTATCACTTGTGTTGTCTTGGTCAAACAAACAGTTGATTGTCACATTTACCGGTACTTGATTATGGCTCATAACTTGCCATTGAAAGAGCTTCAGCCCGGGTTCGGCGGGTCCTCACAGCATCAAAGAGCAATCATCTTATGTGCGGTGCTGTTTATGGTAGTATGAATGCCGATAAATGTATTTACAACTGTTCTCCAGCTGGGCGGTTTAAACAACGTCAGCGGATCGCGAAACACACTCACCTGCTTGAAGGATACTCAGCTTACACTCTCGTTTATCATATTATTCAACCGAATGTGCTGCTCAAAGGCCGCCTCATGTTTCCGCTAGTACGGTATTTGAGATATCTCAGTAAATTTAGTGAAGGGACGCTACTCGTGAAGTTGCTAAAAACTCTTCGACCGCCAACGACCGGTTTCGCCTGTTCATCAAGCAGACTCAGTCCCCTGGTTTTCCTTAACCATAGGTCTTACTTGTGCCTAAATCGTACGTAATTCGCGAACCATACTCATCTCCAAACTAATTTGGCTTTAACGGTCAACTCAACTGAATCCTAGTTGAATCTTTCGTTTGTGACGGAAACGCAGCGACTGCGTTTTCCTAGTGAACCCCAAGATGGGCAAAACTGGCCGCGGGTAGTTGAAAATCCTTCAGCACCCTTACGAGTAGCATTTACCGTCAAGAAAACGTCGGTGGTTACGTCAATAATGCTCGAGACCATTACGAGGAACGCAATTTTTTCCAGTTAAAACCGTATCAAACTCGTCCATGGGTGTCATATGCATTCAACTTGTGCTATGATCCTTGAAAGCCCTTACCTCTTCCCGCATTAGAAACAGTAGCCTGAAACACATTTCTCGAAAAATCAAGCGAAAACCAAAGTTCATACTGATTTCGTGTATACAGTCAGTTTGTGTACCCTCACTTTCGTGAGCTGAGGTCAAGGTTACGCTTATCCGAGCAGAAACCCAGCAAGGTGCTGATGTCACCTCCACCTCCTTCGGCGAAACGACACTGTCACACCCAATAATCACATCCAGTAAGCAGTTTTTCAGAGCGATCCAAGCGACCCCCCTATGACTTTGTCAAGTCGTCGTTAGCCTTGTACTGACGGACTGTCTTACAGGTTTGATGGCATATACTACTGATGAAACTTGCGAGCGACGTGCGTTCAAAGGAGATTAGGGCGCCAACCCCTCATCTAACCGACGGCTGGGTGGGAGATTTCTGAGGCTTCTGACTGGGGACATTTCGCAATGTGAGCGAAGCCAATCTATTTTGAAAACCCGGAATTACTGTACACCTTATTTGGGACCATCAGCATTGTGCGAAGCTCCTGGGAGTTTTGAACTGGTGACCTTCCGGCTAGTAGTTGATCACTTAGTCATTCGGTTTCGATTGGCTGATCAACTGTGTGATAAGTTTGCACTCAAAGAGGGCATAGCGCCATTCGTCCCTTACTCCCGGGAACTACATCACCAGGCCACGTGTTGATTGGCCGCTCGAATGACGACCTCAGATGGAAGTTTCACTTGACTTGTGAAGTCATTCTTCCTTTGAATTACTTATAGACTTCTTCATCTTCGGTCTCTCCCTCACGCTACCATCAGTCTTTTGGCTGTTTTCGTTTATCTATTTCTGACTCGAACGATGTCCAGAAAAGCTCAGCACCAGTCATGGGAACGTCGAAACCCTGTGCAAATGAGGTGGCATGTCAGATGTGCAGAGTTCAAACTCTGCAGTGCTGATGAGCCCTGCTAAAACCGAAACTCGAGTCAAGTCTTCCTCCCCCAGCTGGTATGAACTTACCAGAATGATCGCTCCAGGACAGGAGGATGACTGTCCAAACGAGGGTGATGTGATCCGGCAACCATCCACAACAGATGAGGTTTTTGCTTCCGTGTGCGGTGGGCTTTAGCTGTTCTGTTCGTGTTTTACCGAAGACAATTCTGCATCCGACGTCTTTCCTCAGATTGGGGTTCGGAAATCAGTTGACCTTACCGTGCAGTTCCACAGTAGTTTTACGTGGACGGTGTACATATGATTTGTCCTAACTGTCGGCTTAGTTGTGGGCAGGTCGCATACCAGTAAACCAGATTGCTGTGGCGTCTGCTCACCTCCTGGATGTACATCTATGGGCCATACATCCAATGGGGTTCTTGAATATGAGCCAATGGACGAATTTGAAGGGATTTAAATTCCATTGGACTTTGAAGGCTCAAAACGCCTGTCGAACCACGGCACCAATTCCGACAGTCCATTTAGAGTGCGGATGTACGGATTGGTCGTCGCTGGCTAACAAAACAAAGTCCAAACCCAGTAATATGTTATAAAATTTGTGTTGCTTTGCGGTCGGTATTTCATGATTGTATTTGTGACAGGCGAGATGGCTCAATTGGTTAGAGCGCGAATTTACTGACCGAAAGGTCCGTGGTTCGAATCCGACCTCTGCCTCTCGACTTCCCCTGTCTAGGCTTGGGCAACCTGACAGTATAGCAGCCTTCGTGCTTCCCTCGGGTGGCATGGCAGCTAGGCATCGAAAGGGTGTTACAGCTGAACAGTTTTTTTTGGTTTTGTGACAGGAGTGACAACAGAAGACAGCCCCGATGGATGCCGTGCGTGATTCATCATAAGCCCCAACACCTCTAGAAGAAGGCACGACTTCTGTTCGCGAAATTCAAGGCCATTTGTCATCATCCAAAATTGTGTGGAGATCTTTTCCCGTCCCCAGAAGCAACGGCCTCTTTTGAGTTGGAAAAACGGGGGCTGTTTGTCGGTGATGTGCATAGCACTGTGTTGTATCGCGGGGTGACCGTCTAGTGGTTACGCCTGTACTGAGCCTGCCAGACTACGCGATAAGGAGAAGACAGAGAACTCGGGACACGGCTGTATTGTCCGGACGAACATACAGAGCTTCTACGCAAATATATAGGATGACTAATTGGCCAGTTACTGTCGTTCACTTGTTCGTTCTGGACAGCCAATGGCGGTGTTCCGGTCGTGAACAATTTCATCCCCACTGCGCTGGTCACATGTTGCTAAGCCATGTTTGGTGAGCTCCGCCAACGCACCTGCTATGCGAAAACGTGTGATACCGCTGCTGACCTTGAGGATGCGTCATTCTCTGCACATGCGCTTTTTTTATGTCTGGGCGCGTCCTGACACACTGTTCAAGCACTTGACGCATTTTCTAGTGCGTCTCCTAGCTGATCGAGGATCTATTTGGTGCGCATCTTGCGCATCTCCATTTGGATCTTTAGAACTCGCGACCTTCCAGCCAGTGGTTGAATACTTAACCGCAGAACAGCAGTGCGATTAGCTCTCACAAATCATATCACATACAGGATGGCCTTACTAGCAGGACGAAACCTCAAATCCAACGGTTGTTAGATGATAGGTCAGAAGTTGAGCAAAACCAGGTTTTACATCCAGTTTTCCTTTTCCTTTCCAGTCTCCTGATTTCACGAGGCTATATCCGAGAGAACGCAATGCGTCCCGGCACAACAGCGCTGTTCGCTGCATCAGTTCGCCCCGGACGCCTGAATGACAGAATATTACACCTAGTCCAAGAACGACTGAAGAGTCGCGATCATGTTGTGAAGGTTGTGGGTAAGATTCCAGTGGCTACGCTCGTTTACGAGTTTCATATTATCCAGTGTTCCGTTTCTCCCTGGTGTTATCCGTTTTCGTTCGCTGCTCAACACCATGCAAACGGATGTACATTTAAGCTACCTTCCAAAGTTTATGCTGCAAAAAGTGTGCCTCCATGATTCTGTTGTGAAGCGACTGTCTTGTTGTCAGGGATCGCGTTCCTCACTGATTCATCCAAACATGGTGGCTAATGCCCATTCAGTATCCGCGAAATTCGTTCTTCTACCAGACTGGTCGGTGGCAGAGGTCTCCTGCATCTCCGAGTTAAGGTTTGGAGACTGGCGGACTTAAAGTCAACCAGCGCTGCTTCGCGATCAGGTTTTATAGACAAGCGTTTTGAGTCTCCATTCATCCCCCTTTCTTAATCGTTCAGTTGTATGTAGTTGCTGTTCAAATGGGAGAAAGCACGAGGAGGGCTGAGCTACCGCCAGATTGGTTGCTGGTCTGTTCGCCGAGCTTGGCAGTTGGACTGCAAACGTTCCATCACCAATCAATGTAACATGATCAGTGCGGTGTTGGTTGCAAGCAGCGCACTAAAGCTACACATATTCCGCAACACCACTGCCAGGTTGTGGGTTCAAACCACGGACCGTCTGGTGACTAGTTTCGCGCTTCACCTACTGAGTTGTCTCGAGCTTCCTGTCTGGATTTGGGCTCCCTATGTTTCTCATCCCATATACGACTATTGTTGTGCACCACAGCGTTCCTAATGCCTTCTTAATACCGCGAACTCAAGTCTGGATAGCCGCTTGATAGCCTGATGCACTTAGCCAAACCAGAAAGCCAATGAACGTGCGAATCAGCTGATCTATTGAACACTGATGCGTACGGGCGTGTCAAGTGCAGCCGAAAACGGACCGTTTATAAAGCTCACGTGGAAAGTGCTAGGCGGAACAAAAAGTAATGCCAAAAATAGAACTCATCTGTCAAGGGCTATTGAAGAACAACCAATTAAATCTGTCTCAACGAAAACGGCTATTCCATTGGCAGTTGTGTAGTCCAGTGACGTTCGGAGTTAGTTCTCCTAATAACTGAACTACGCACTCACGTGTATTATGCTGGCCATATTCTCGGCATAAAGCAGGGCAGATAAGCGAATACACGCAACCATTAGCGCCAGCCATCCCTCTTCATTATTACTCTGGAACCTATTCCTGTCTACTAAATCGTAGCTCTTCCGTAGGTTCCATTTATAGACACTTCACCTAGCAAAGTGTTTGCACACCAACACATCTTGTGTTTGACATTCGGACTTCGTTTTCCTTTCTTTGTTGCGGCTATAAGCGTGTCAACACTTGGGCGACCAAACTAGGAAGCTCCTGTTGCGCGCAATTCATATACTTTATTCATACACATTTGGTTATCTCTGCAGCCCGAGTAGGGGGATGAGATGGACCAAGTGGTTAGAACGCGAAT